>MU681225.1:124509-137823 GCA_026770625.1 Nicotiana glauca
AATGCACTTGTCATAGTATTCAAATGTAAAATTTAATGTGGAAAACTATGATGCAATAGATCATGATCAAATTGTGCATATTTCACCATGCACTGGTCCAGAACTATTTAATTTCCTATCCTTTTTTATAAGTATACTTTTATATACTCAAAGATTATCCATAACTATCTAAAACTATTTTTTATAAGTGTACCTTTATATACCCAAAGGTTATCGAAACTATCTCAAAATTAGAAGTGCAGAGTTCACAAAATAGGTACAGCTAGCGTATCTGAGCTTGGTTAAAAATATAATTGGTGAGACGGAAGAAGAAGCAATTATGGATTGTGAATTATATTTGACATTTGTGATGTTATTCAACTGGTTTTAATCATGCTAAAGGAATATATTAATTTACACGGCCCGTGATTTACTTTTTTTTTAGGCCAATGGTTTACTTTGTGCTTCAACGTTAATTTTTATTTTAATACAACAAAGTAACCTTAACATTATGTAAATTATTTTTAGTATCAAGAAAATAAGATCAATATTTTGATTGTTATCAAGAATTGAGAATTAATTAATTTAGAAGGCAGTGTTGAATAAGTCGATCATCTTAAGGAATACGTGATGACAGAATAATAAGAAAACGTCATAAAGTCAAATCCAAATGAAAGAATGTGCTTAGCAGATCATTTCCTCCAAATTAAATGTATTGTATGTGGTTGAGTTTCAGCATCCAATAATGAACCGTATTATTAGTTCTATTAGCCATATCTATTTATTTATTCGCATGCCATTTGTATCCTTGTTATTTTAATTCATATACCTTTTCTTGCAAACAAACTCCTTAGGAATTTGATTAATGTTTGACTAAAAATGTTATCGAACGATATTTAAGAAAATCAATCAAATGAATGAAAAAGAGGTAAATCATAATCAAAGATAATCGGCTCTAGAGTATGTGTAATCCTTTGTGGTTTGATGATTTAGAGCAGTTAAAGGACAAGATCGCGTGATAATGTTACAGAGATAAGGGATGCAAGTTCTTCAGAGAAAAAGAGAGTAATTGAGATAGAGAGAGATAGAGAGAGAGTAATTGCTATTGATAAAAATCGATCCCCCTTTACACAGTTAGAAACCCTACTTATATAGCGGAGAGGTTTCTCCTTTTTTCCTATCTACAATATGAAGACAAAATATAAGCTAAAGGTGAAGCACACGCTGCAGAGGGGCCGACATAATTACGTGGTCATCCCTCCAATTAGCCTTGAGTCGTCCCTCGGGCCCGACCTTTGCCCATACGACAGGTCGTGTCAGTTTGAGGACCGGGTTGGTCAAACTCAACCCTATACAGATAGTTCCTCCGCTCATCGAGGTCGTAATGAGGTGCGTCCTTGATGGGAGGAATTAATGCCCTTGTTCTTTAGAGAGTTTGACCCCGCCAGGGAACCATGGCGTGACATATATGAGGCAGTCATCATGGCTGTCAGGCCATCAAAACGTGACGCATCCCCCAATGTGACGTCAGCATCTGCAGATGTCATCATTATGCATAGTCTCGAGGTAAGAACCTACCAACTCCGGCACTTGGTTTCTCGCGCTGGTTCAAGTTCTGACTCTTCGATTCTTGCGCTTCCTGATCCTTATAAATAGGGGAGGGGTTTAATTTAACTGGAACTTTTGATCAATCGCACTCCTTTCCTAGTGAACATTTCTTTTTCCGGTGCGCTTTACTTGACCAAGAATTCTCCTTCTCAATATCGTGCATAAATCTTCCACTATTGTCAACACCATGCCTAAAACTCGCTGTGGTAACGGGATGATTTCGGTAGCTGCACCATCGAACCCATCATCGCCTTCCGATGGTGGTGCGGCGGAGGGGGAAGAGGATACGAATCCTCTGACTGTGGAGGCGCTGCTCCCTCAACGTGCCTCATTACGGAATGATTTCAATAAGGAATCCATTACTCCGGTCCCAGAGAACTCCAAGTCGCACAGAACCACCTGGATGACCTCCATATTAAATATAACGTACCGGCATATGTTGAGATGGTCCCGGCCGGAGATGATCAGGTGAACATTCATAGGCTGGTATTTTGCATTTTTTATGAATACCCATTCACTATTGGCTACAACCTTCCCCTCTTTTCGTTGGCGAAGGAGTTCTGTCGATTTTATAATGTTTGCCCGGCTCAGCTTACGCCATATATGCTGAAGATACTCCGGCTGTTGACTACGTATGCGGAGTTGGCAGGGTGTAGCGTTTCGGTCCATCACCTCTTGCAGCTGTTCAATGCTTGTTACATGAGGGGGACCATGGTGCATTTACGGGGTCAAGGCACGAGGGGTTTGGTGGTTAAGACTGACGATCGGCCCAGCCACAGGTTTTGGCGCGGGTACTTTTTTGTTAGGACCGAACACTTGGTCTCCAATCCCGTCGGGTTCCCGGAGAGGTGGAATCCAAAATGTAAGTGTCGTAGTTCGTTACGTATTTTTGTTTTTGACCGTTGCTATTCTGACCCTTTGTGTTGTAGCTATGGCCCATCCACCCCGACCTGTTGCCAACCTTAGGGGATAGGTCGCTGGTTTGCTACCCCACGCGGAGGGGACCCGTACTTGGCCTGCTTTCATGAAGCTCTACGACCCAAAAGTCTCTTCAGGTAGGCCTCCGGTTTTTGTCGTCCACGGTTCCTGACTCCGCCTGTTTTTCCCCTCTTTACATATGCTCTCTTTTTGCACAGGTCGTGGGTCTTCGAGGAAAAAGACGGCGGCCCCTGTTTCAAAGCGAGCTAAGTCTGCCTTGGGCGACCGAGACATACAAGTCGAGTCCTTTCGAGGGGACCCTTCTACAACCCCTTTGCAGGGGGCTACCTCTACGACCATGGTGACATGGGGGCCGATGCCATCGACGCCGACCCCTCTCCCGGTGGGCGAACCTTCTGATGGGAAGGAGTCGCCAGAGAGGAAATGCAGGCGACTCGAGAAGGGCAAGGAAGTGGCATCTGAAGATAGGAATGAGGTGCGTCGGCCTCGGCCAATGCCTAGACCTGTGTTCATGGCTAACGCCATTCTCTCGAGGAGGTCATCTAAACAGAGGGATACCGCTCCAAGTGTTAGCCCTACACGGGTCATCGGGGGAGATCCTTTGACCACTGTTGGGGGCCCATGGTGTGGCAGAAGGGTTGGACTCTGACATCGCTCAGGAAGATATCGACAAGTTTGTGGATGGTCTGACCTGTGTAGAGATGACAACGGATGGTTCTGACCGTCGCATTACAATTCCGGCGACCTTCAATCTTCTGTTGAACAGTGAGCAGGCCACTTCGGCTTTGACTCTGCTGTGTGCCGCCCCTGAAAGCAGGACGCTCAGCACGGTAGATGACACGGAGCTATCCTGTAGGGTGTCGGACATGGCTTTACAGGTACCTTTTGCTCCCTTCCTTTTCGTGTTATTGTCGGGTAGATTTGGTGTATTAGCTCATTCTTTCTTACAGACCCTCGTATTGGAGGTGGAGAGGGGACGTCGTGAGTGGAAGCAGACTACCCTCTTTAAGAGGATGTTAAAGAAATACATGAAGTACCGCTCTAAACATCGAGCGGAGGCTGGTAGGGGGTAGTCTTGGTCGGAGCGTGGGGAATCCGACCTGGAGGCGGCGGATAGCGAGCTAATGAGGGTTTCAGCCCACAACAGCAAGTTAGAGGAGCTCCTCAGATCCAAGAATGACGAGCTCGAATTGAGCCGGGGGGTTGCGGCGAAGAATGCCGACCTGCAACGAACAGTGGCGGAGTTGACCGCTAAGCTTGATGCCAAGGCGACAGAGATTCATCGGCTTTCAAGACCTTCTGCTTCTCGCCCTTCACCTGTACAAATTGTGCATCGTAATGCGCACGAGATGTGGATTTTTACGAAGGCTAAGGTCGACATCTACAGCGAGCTCCATGCTGCGGGTCGGGCTACCGAGGAAGAAGTCCAGAGTCGAAGGGACGAGGCTCGTGCCGCCCGTGAAGCGTGTGGTTACGATTCCGACTCTCACTATGGGGACAGGCTTGCTTC
Organism: Nicotiana glauca; assembly: GCA_026770625.1. Taxonomy (NCBI): domain Eukaryota; kingdom Viridiplantae; phylum Streptophyta; class Magnoliopsida; order Solanales; family Solanaceae; genus Nicotiana; species Nicotiana glauca. Next base: position 128,546 of record MU681225.1, read on the forward strand.
TGATGATATCAACTATCTTGAATCCGGCCCTTGGTATAGTGATGTCTACCACTAGGGGGATGATGGGCAATCTTGACCATACGTATATGTACATTTTTGCTGGTGCAGTGTACTATGACCCGCCCGCGGGGGTGAATGTAAATGTGATTTTTGTTGTAATATTACTTTTTTCCTTTATTGCTTCGTTTATTCGGCGTATTGCTTAGTTTTGGTAGAGATCTTTTTATTTGTCGGGTTGTCCTATCGAGGTTCGACTAGGGTTGACCTGACATCATTGGCCCTAGCTGTCAGGATGCTACCGACTTTCGTCGAAGTAATGTTCGTAAAAGTTCAAATGATGTCGAAGCTCGAGCAGGGCCGACTTGTACTATTTTGATGGCGAAGGAACTTAGCCTAAGTCCCAGTTCTAGCGAGGTCGAACTGCCCATTCTGATGGTGAAGGCACTTAGCCGAGTCCCAGTTCGAGCAAGGTCGAACTGTACTATTCTAATGGAGAAGGCACTTAGCCTGAGTCCCAGTTCGAGCGAGGTCGAACTGTACTATTTTGATGGAGAAGGCACTTAGCCTGTATCCCAGTTCGAGCGAGATCGAACTAATGTCGATGGCCTTGGCCATTGGGAAGTTGCTTCGACAATCGTCGAAGGGATACCCGTCGTGATTCGAACGAGGTCGAACTTATGTCGATAGCCTTAGCCATTAGGATGCTTCTTCAACTATCGTCGAAGTAATATCCGTCGTGGTTCGAATGAGGTCGAACTTATGTCGATGGCCTTAGCTATTGGGATGTTGCTTCGACTGTCGTCGAAGTAATATCCGTCGTGGTTCGAATGAGGTCAAACTTATGTCGATGGACTTAGCCATTGGGATGTTGCTTCGACTGTCGTCAAAGTAATATCCGTCGTGGTTCGAACGAGGTCAAACTTATATCGATGGCCTTAGCCATTGGGATATTGCTTCGACTGTCGTCGAAGTAATATCCGTCATGGTTCGAACGAGGTCAAACTTATGTCGATGGCCTTAGCCATTTGGATGTTGCTTTGACTATCGTCGGAGTAATACCCGTCGTGGTTCGAACGAGGTCGAACTGATGTCGATTGTTTTCTTGTTCGTGTAATGGAGATCCTTAATCATTCAAATGGAGATTCTTTTCATACAATGGAGATCTTTATGCATTCAAATGGAGATTCTTCTCATACCATGGAGAACAATGTTCATACAATGGAGATCTTTGGAGATACTAAGGTAGTCCCTTCACTATGTTGGCCTATGGGCCGTGTAGGTGGGCCGATGTGGTGAACCCGTGTTTCTTGTTCCACCGGGTGTTCCCTTCATCGCCTCGTTAAAAACCCTCCCGAGAAAACCCAATTGGGACAAAACTCGGGTAAGGGAAAAAGAGTACGAGTCGGGAGATACCTTTCAGAAAGTGTTTGAGATGGGCGATGTTCCAATTGTTTTGGAGTAATTTTCCCTCCATTGTTTCTAGTTGGAATGTTCCTTTGCTCGCCGCCGCTGTGATTTTGTACGGTCCGTCCCAGTTGGTTCCTAATTTTCGTTCGTTCGGATCTTTCGATGCCAGTGTTTTGGCTTTGAGAACTTAGTTACCGACTCTAAGCGGTCTCACCTTGGATTTCTTGTTGTAATATCTTTCCGCTTGTTGTTTTTGGGCAGCCATTCTGATGTGGGCCATGTCTCTTCGTTCCTCGACCTCGTCCAGGTCTTGTAACCTACTGGCGTCGTTGTCTGCTCCACTGGTGTGTGAGTATCTCGGACTTGGATCTCCGATTTTGACGGGTATAACGGCATCGGCTCCTTAGACCAGTGAATAAGGTTTTTCCCCCGTGCTGGATTTGGGTGTAGTCCGATATGCCCATAATACCTCAGGTAATAACTCGGGCCATAGCTCTTTGGCTTCTTCGAGCTTCTTTTTTAATATGTTCAGTATTGTTTTGTTGGAGGATTCGACTTGACCGTTAGCAGCAGGATGATACGGGGTAGAGAGTATCCGCTTGATGTGCCATTTCTCGAAGAATTTAGTTGTCTTTTTGTCGATGAACTGGGGCCCGTTGTCGCAACCGATCTCTTTGGGGATGCCAAAACGGCATATGATATTTTTCCATATGAATGCGATTACCTCTTGCTCGCGTATTTGTGCGTACGCACCTACTTCGATCCATTTAGAAAACTAATTAGTTAAAACTAATAGAAAGCGTACCTTTCCTCGTCCATCCAGTAGAGGGCCAATTATGTCCATTCCCCATTTTATGAATGGCTATGGCGAAGTTATCGAGTGGAGGAGTTCTCCTGCCTGGTGTATCATAGGGGTGAACTTTTGGCAATGTTCCCATCTTCGAACATAGTCTGCTGCCTCTTTCTTCATGGTGGGCCAGTAGTAGCCGGCGCGTATGAGGCATTGGACAAGGGTGCGGTTCCTCGTACGGGCGCCACAATTGCCCTCATGAACTTCCTCCAAGGGGACCACCGAACGTTCTCTTGTAGAGATCGTGGTTTATTAGGCTATAGCGGGCTGCTTGTACCCAAAGTTTCTTGGCTTCCTTTTTGTCGTGTGGCAGTGTCCCATCCTGCAAGTAGGATACAAACTGGTTGAGCCAGTCCCAAGTCAATCTTAATGAGAGTACCTCGATTGGTTGACGGTTGAGTGGAGGAGAGTGGCCACGTTTTCTTTGTTGATATTTTAGGTGGCTGCGGCTAGTTTTGCTAGGCTGTCTGCCTCGATGCTCTGTCCCCTAGGAATCTGCTCGAAGCGGCATTCGTCGAACTCCGGCATCAGCTTATGGATTTTTGACTGATATTTTAGTAGCCTTTGTTCCTTAATTTGGTAGGTTTCGGTGACCTGGTTTACTACGAGTTGGGAGTCGCAATGGAGGATGAGCCGATGGGCTCCATATTTGATGGCCAGCTTTATACCTGCAATCACAGCCTCATACTCGGCTTCATTGTTAGTCATATCGGGGCATCGTATGGACTGGCAAATTACTTCTCCCGTGGGGACTTCGAGGACGAGTCCCATTCCTGATCCCGAGGTGTTCGTAGCACCGTCGGTGTAGAGGGTCCAGAGGTTAGTGTTTGTAGAGGCGCGGAGGGCCTCTTGTTCCACCTCTGGCAATATTCCCGTTCTGAAGTTAGCAACAAAATCGGCAAACTGTGACTTGATGGCGGTTCTCGGGTGATAGGTTATGTCATGCTCGCTGAGCTCTATGGCCCATTTGGCGAGCCTACCTGAGAGTTTAGGTTTGTGTAGGATGCCTCTTAGGGGGAAGGTTGTTATCACCTTTATAGGGTGGCACTGAAAGTAGGGCCTAATCTTTCGTGAAGCTACGACTAATGCCAAAGCCAGCTTCTCGAGGTGCGGATACCTCGTTTCGGCATTTATCAGGGTTTTGCTGATATAGTAAATTGGGGATTGCATAACTTTGCTTTCGCGAACTAGGACGACACTGGCAGCGACTTCTGACACCACCAGATTGACGAGTAGGCACTCGCCGGGATCTTCTTTGACGAGAAAGGGTGGTGAAGATAGATATTCCTTCAGTTTCCTTAATGCTTCGATGCATTCCTCGTTACATTGCAACCCTCGATCTTTCCTCAGTACACTGAAGAATTTATGGCACATGTCCAAGGATCGTAAGATGAATCTTGAAAGAGCGGCTATTCGCCCCGTTAGTTTCTGCACTTATTTCTTGCTATTCAGGGTTTCTGGTATCATTTCTATGGCCTTGATCTGGTCCGGGTTGACTTCGATACCTCGCTGGGATACGAGAAAACCCAGGAATTTTCTAGAAGCCATGCCGAAAGCACATTTTTCTGGGTTTAGCTTCATCCTGTATTGTCTTAGTATCTCAAAGGCTTGTTTTAAATGGTCGATGTGGTCCTCTTTTTTGGCCGACTTTACTAGCATGTTGTCGATGTAGACCTCCATTATCTTGCCGAGCTGTTCCTTGAACATCTTGGTGACTGGCCTTTGGTATGTTGCGCCAGCATTTTTGAGCCCGAAGGGCATCACCTTGTAGTAGTAAGTCCCTTGGTGGGTAATAAAAGTCATTTTTTCTTGGTCCTCTTCGGCCATCAGGATCTGGTTGTAACCAGAGTAGGCATCCAAGAAGCTTAGCAGCTCGTGTCCGACTGTTGCGTCTATCAGCTGATCGGTGTGAGGCAGCGGGAAGGAATCCTTTGGGCATGCCTTGTTCAAGTCAGTGAAATCCACGTACATCCTCCATTTCCCACTTTTCTTTTTTACCATGACCACATTGATGACCCACTGGGGGTAATTCGATCTCTGATGGACCCGATGGCTAGCAGTTTATCTACTTCTTCGTTGACTGCCTCATTTATTGTGGTGTTGAATTTTCTTCTTATCTGCCGCACAGGCGGATAGACCGGGTCGACGTTCAGTTTGTGAGTGGCAATGTCTTTTGAGATACCTGGCATGTCAGAATGGGAGAAGGCGAACAAACCTGCATGGTTAGTTAAGAATTCATGGTACTTACCTGGGTCAGAGAGGTTATGCCCGATGTAGGTTTTTTTCGAACTGTCGGTACTGTCCAACATGACAGGTTCGAGGTCCTCGACTGTCGCTTTGCAAGCTTCTACGATATCGGGGTCCCTGATGCCTTCCGTTGTTGGGGTGAGTTTGGTTCCCGACATGGTTGATTGCTATGCTTCCGCGCTTGCCCCTTTCAGTTGCTTGGTGTGAGTGCAATCTTGGGTGATCCAGTAACATTCTTGGGCGGTGCGTGGTTTGCCTCGGATACTGAATATTCCCCATGGGGTGGGAAACTTGATTACCTGATAGAGGCTCGAAGGGACGGTTCGCATGGCGTGTATACATAGACGTCCTATGATGGCATTGTAAGCCGTTTCCTGGTTCATGATATGGAAGGTGGTTTCCAGCGTGACTCCTCCCGCCAGGACCGGCAGTGATATTTCTCCAGAGGTGCATTCTACTACATTGTTAAAACCTGTTAGTGTTATGCAACACAGTATTACTTTATCCTCGAGCCTCATTTGCGTGAGGACTCTCGGATGGATAATACACACACTGCTTCCCTCGTCTACCATGGTTCTTTTCACATTAGTATCAGAAATGCGTAAAGTTATAACTAGAGCATCATAGTGAGGAAAAGACAAACCGTCGGCATCACACTTATCGAAGGTGATACAATCTTCGAAGTTGTCATACAGTTCGTGAGCGATTGTGCGCTTCAATTTGTGTGTGGTGGTGAACTTGACGTGGTTGATTGTCGAATCGTTACCACCGCCGACAATCATTTGTATGGTTCATGTCGGGGATGGCGGTTTTGGCGGTCCTTGAGATTGATCACGTCCCGGGGCGAAGTTGGCTCTTCCTTTGTCACTGAGTAGCTCCTTCAGGTATCCCTGGTTCAGCATCCTAACTACTTCTTGTCGTAGGCCTATGCAATCTTCGGTCCTGTGTCCCCGTTCCTGGTGGAACTCGCACAGGACGTTTGATTTTCTTGAGCTAGGATCTGATTTCATCTTTGGCGGCCAGTGTACCTTCGGGCCCAGCTTCTCCAGTGCGTATACTATTTCTGAAGGTGAGACACAAAAGTTATGAGCGGATAATAACGGAGACATACCTTTTTCATTACGAAGCATAGCAGTATGTTATTGCAAGGCATCCTGGTGTCACGGAGGAGGTGAGTTAGGGGCTCTGACGTAGGGCTGATGCCTTTCTCTGTTGAACCGTGGGAGCGGATCCCGTCGCCCGTCGTTGCATCGGTCTCTCCTAATTTCCGTCTGTACTGACGTTAACCGCTGGGTTGGTCCATTAAGGTCATCCTCGTCTGCCCTTACTTTTGCGCAGTAGGCATTGTGGATCTCCTCCCATGTTGTGGGGGGATACTTCATGAGTCGGCTAAGTAGTTTCTTGGTTGCTTTCGACCCATCTATGTTCAAACCATTTTGAAAGGCGGCCACTTCCATTCTCTCTGATACGTTAGACATGCTCATTCTTACTCTGTTGAACCGTGCCAGGAAGTCCCTGAGCCCTTCGCCTGTTGTTTGCTTGATCGCAAATATGTCGTTAACCCTTGCTTCGACCTTCTTTGCTCCTGCATAGGCGGTGGCGAATTTGTCCGCTATTTCTTCGAACGTTGATATCAATCTAGTCGGTAGTTGCGAATACCATGTTAGCGCCCCTCCGGTCAGGGTTTCTCCGAACTTTTTCAGCAGCACGGACGGCACCTGCTCCTTTGACAAGTCATTTCCTTTCATAGCGGTTACGTAGTGGATCATATGATCTTCCGGATCCGTGGTCCCGTTATATATTCTCAAATACGGGGGCATCTTGAAGGTTTTTGGGATCGGGTGAGGGGCGGCTTCCTCACTATATGGTTGCCCAACGAAACGTCCTACGTCGCGTTTCGGCAATAATTTTGGTGCACCGGGTATTTTTTCTACCTTTTCCTAGTGCTTCTTCATTTGGTCATGGAGTATCTTATTCTCGTTCTTCATTTCTTCCATTTTCCTTAGGACGATTGCAAATGCATCGTCGCTTGTGTTGATATCTGTATGAGCGCTGCTTGTCTGCATGGCACCTGGTTCGCCGACGGCTGTCGTGATTGCTGCCGCTGGCGAATCGTTGGGTTTTCCGGAGACGGTTTCTCGAGCAGGCCGCTTAGGGTGTTCGTCAACCATTCCTCCAGTAATTTTTTGACTATTGGGGGTGTTTCCTTTACTTCCGATGTCGAAGTCCCCTTCTCGTGCAAGATCGTTAGGTCTTCGAGTGAGGAGCGCGAAATTTCTTCCTCCGGAAGACTACTCGGCGTTGCGTTTGCAACATTTTCTCTACCGGCCTCGTTGAGGGGGCCCATCAAGTTGGTTGAGACATCGGCTATCATCTTCAGCTTAGATTCTCTGTCTGCCATTTGCTGGTGTTAGTGAGTTTGGAGGATAATGATCATTGTTTTTGATACTCTAGATGTGAACTATAACTTTGATTGCCGAAATCCCCACAGACAACGCCAAATTGTTTGACTTAAAATGTTATCGAATGATATTTAAGCAAATCAATCAAATGAATGAAAAAGAGGTAAATCGTAATCAAAGATAATCGACTCTAAAGTATGTGTAATCCTTTGTGGTTTGATGATTTAGAGAAGTTAAAGGACAAGATCGTGTGATAATGTTACAGAGATAAGGGATGGAAGTTCTTCAGAAAAAAAAGAGAGTAATTGAGATAGAGAGAGAGTAATTGTTTTTGATAAAAATTGATCCCACTTTACACAGTTAGAAACCCTCCTTATATAGCGGAGAGGTTTCCCCTTTTTTCCTATCTACAATATGAAGACAAAATATAAGCTAAAGGTGAAGCACACGCTGCAGAGGGGCCGACGTAATTGCGTGGTCGTCCCTCCAATTAGCCTTGAGTCGTCCTTCGGGCCCGACCTTTGCCCATACGACAGATCGTGTCAGTTTGAGGACCGGGTTGGTCAAACTCGACCCTATACAATTAACAGAAACTGGAAGTCAGCTCTCCAAGGTAAACGGTTAATCAAATTAACTTGATTAGCTGTTTTAATTTTTAAATTCCCTATTGTTTTAGTTGAAACGGCTATCAACAATATTATAAAGTTTAAGTAACTTTCCAGAGTACTTTCTCACTTTATTTTAAACCGACTATCGTAATATCATAAACGACTAGTAGTGCAGGTAATGACTACCTTCCAAAGCTTGTCACTTTAATCAGTTAGGGGTTGGTTGACATAGTTGGGAAAAAGCTAAGCGTTTTTTTTTTTGTGCGTATTTGAGCTCAATTCTCTTCTCTTTTTTTATTCCTTCATTTTATTTGTCCATTAAGGAAAAATAATTAAAGTGTTGGCATGATACGAGGATGGGTAAAATAAAAGATAATTATATGAGTTCTCATCGGGGGTGGCCCTTCCCTAATGCAGGTAAAACAACTGCTTTAGGCCTCTCATTTATGAGGATCTCATTTTTTTTTTACACTTAATAGGCTATATTTTAGTTTTAAAATAATTTATATGTAAAAGAGTTTTGATTTCTTTCTTTAACAAATATAGAGAAGCGAGATTTGCAACATTTATGATTTCTGCCAAGAAAATTGCATTTAAAATGAATATCGAATCTAGATTTCGTAAGAAACGTGTGATATATAGGAAAAAATAATTTGATGGGAATGTTGATAATGAAATCTCAAAATCTTTCGAAGTATCATTTAGAGTTGATTACTTTTTACATATAATAAACAAGGCTATTTTTTACTTGAAAATAAATTTTAACAACTTGAAGCATATGAAAATATTTTTAGTTTTCTCTTAACATAAAATACTGAGATCACTATATGATGTAAACTCGTAAAACATTGCCATAATCTTGAATGTTCGTTAAATCATAATACTCAAAATGATATTGATGGTTTAGATTTATTTTATGAATTAAAAATAATTAAAAAAAAAGTACAATTAGAATATAACAGTTTAATTGATATACTCAATTAAATAAAAAATTAATTCTTTTTGAAATACCTATATTGCTTATAGAATAAATATTAATAACTCATGTTACCATTGTTTTGGCAAAAAAAAGTTTTCAAAATTAAAATTGATAATATCTTACCTTAAGATCAACATTGTCTCAAGAGAAGTTAAATAGATTGGCTAAATTATCAATTGAGAAAAACATATTAAAAGAAATTGGTTACTATAAATAATTATTAATAACTTTGCATCTAAAATTTTTTTTAAAAAAATAGACTTCAAATAAAAATTAAAACAAAAAAAAAGTTAAGGCCCCAATTGGTTGGGCTGCTCTGGTTCCCATAAATCGCTAAACGACTGGTGACTTGTAAAAGAAAGAAGAGAAAGAGTAAAGGAAGAGGAAGAAAAGAAGGAAAAAAGCAAGGATCGTCCTAAAAATGGGCAGCCAAAAGTCAGAAAGTGGATGATCTGCTGACGGCGGATTCTTGGCGTAACAAATTAAAGTAGTAGTTGGTTACGTCAATTGTGAAGATTTAAAATTTAGAGTTTAAGTTATTTTTTTGCATTTTAAATCTCTACATGTAAACCTCTTAAGTTATGATATTATAATCTTAAAAATAGGACATTTTGCCTACTAAAATATGCAAATATGACATGGTATGGAAAAATTCTATACGTATGTAACTTAAACTCTAAAATTTATCGATCTAAGGTTTATATTGTCAACTAATTGTTTTAGCATCGACTACAATTCATACGAAAAGTATAATTGGGGCTGGGTGGATGCTAAAACAATTAGTT
>MU681225.1:153988-164145 GCA_026770625.1 Nicotiana glauca
GAATCCAAATAATCGGCATACAGCCCAAATATAACCATAACCATCCAAGTAGGAGGTTTGTCAACTAATTTCTAGTAAATAACACAGTACGAACATCATTCGGTAGGACTAAGACATAGTCCCCTATCACAATCGACCCCGCACTCACCGTAGAGTACGTGTCTCACCTCAATATAGCGTCACAGTGTGATATACCGGGGTTTCAAACTCTCAGGTCATCATCTACATCTATTACTCACCTCAAACCGGCCACGAGACTAGTCCGCTAAGCTTTTTCCTCTTGAATCAACCTCCTCACGCGCCGAATCTGATCAAAACCATAAGGAATATATTATAATAAGCTAATGGGACATAACCCAATCGAAAGAACTCGAAAAACATCCAAAAATACGAAGTTGGCAAAACGCGAGCCCCGGGCCCACTTCTAAAAAAATTACGAAATTCACATCACCGGAATCCTCGTCTCGCCACGAGTCCGTACATATAAAATACACAAGAATCGGAGTCCATTTGGCCCCTCAAATCATCAATTTAAACTCTCTTAGGTTTCAAGCCCTAACCTCCATTTTTACCATTTAATTCCTTGAATTTCCATGATTAGTTCATGTTTTTACACCATAATAACATAATTCGAGTCCAAATATCCATACCCTTCGAATCCTCTTCAAAATCGCCCAAAATTCCGCTTTGCTCGAAGTCCAAAATGTTTTCTTCTTTTCCAAGTTCGTGAACACTGTTCACTATAACACATGTCCATTTTCCTCTTCTACGGTCCCCTGACCGCACCTGCGGTTCCGCTTATGCGGCTAATTGACCGCTTATAAGGTCTGACTTAAAACCATCTGGACCGCTTCTGCGATTCCAAGCACCGCTTATGCGGTTTTCCCTGGACCGCTTCTGCGATCTACAATCCACTTACGCGGCCTCGCTTACGCGCTCCACCTTCCTCTTATTCGGAAATCCCCTGGGCCACTCATGATCGCTTCTGCGACTTTCCCCACCGCATCTGCGAAACCGCTTATGCGGCTCTTTTTTCGCAGATGCGGAAATACCATAAGACTGAAAAATCTGACCTGCAACACATGCTTCAAACTCCCGTTTAATCATCTGAAATCACCCCGAGGCCCCCGGGACCTCAACCAAAAACACCAACACATCCAACAACCTTATTCAAACTTGTTCCCATCCTCAAAACACGTCAAACAACGCTAAAACCATTAAAACACATCGGATTCAAGCATAGTTTTCATCAAAACTTCCGAAATGCGCATTCAATCAAAAACCCGACCAAACGACGTCCGAATGACCTGAAAATTTGCAGACATATCCAAAATCACCTAACGAAGCTACTGCAACTCTCAGAATTCCATTCCGACCCTCGGATAAAAATCCCACCTATCAACCGGAATTCGCCAAAATTCAAACTTCGCCAATCCAAGCCTAAATCTATACCGGACCTCCAAATTCGATTCCGATCACTCCCCTAAGTTACAAATCATCCCCCGAAGCTAACCGAACCACCGGAATTCACATCCGAGACCGCTAACCACATAGTCTACTTCCGATTGACTTTTCTAAAACAAGTTTTCTTCTTAGAGGCTAAGTGCCTCATTTCCAACTAAAACCAACTCAATCCCATCCGATCAACTCAAATACCGATATTGAAACATGAAGCAACACAACATGGGGGAACGAGGCGGTAACTCACGTGATGACGGGCCGGGTCGTCACAACTGCCTCAGCTATTTCCGCGCCTGCAGTCCCTTGACCGCTTCTGCGATTCCGTAGGTGCGGTTAAAATGCTGCATTTGCGGTCCTCCCTAGGCCGCCCCTTTTCAATTCTGCGACACACCCTTCCGCAGATGCGGTCCCGCTTCTGCGGAACATTGACCGCATCTGCGGTCCTCTCCAGCTGCCCCTCTTCCGCTTCTGCGACCCCTCTACCAGAGGTGCGATCCCGCATCTGCAGAAATATGACCGCATCTGTGGTCCCTTCTCTTCTAGCCCAAAACCGCTTCTACGGTTGATGTGCCGCATCTGCAGTCCAAAAACCGCAGATGCAGTTATGACAGCAACCAGCAAACCTTAGCCTTCCATAATCCCATTTTCGATCCGTTAACCACCCAGAATCCATCTAGGCCCCTGGGACCCCAACCAATCACACCCACCAGTCCCAAAACATATTACGGACTTGCTCGAGGCCTTAAGTCACATCAAAAAACGCTAAAATCATGAATCGACCTCCAATCCAAACTTAATGAACTTTAAAATTTCAAACTTCTATTTCCAATGTTTAAACCCATCAAACCACGTCCGATTGACCTCAAATTTTGCATACAAGACATATTCAACCTTGCGGACCTACTCCAGCTTTCGGAATTGGATTCCGACCCCGATATCAAAAAGTCAACTTCCAGTCAAACCTCTCAAAATCCTCCAAATTCTATCTTTAGCCAAATGGTTCCAAAATGAGCTACGGACCTCCAAATTCACTTCCGATCGCGCTCCCAACTCCAGAATCACCATACGGAGCTATTCCCAAACTCGCAATCCCAAAAGGACATCGTTATCACTGAAATGCACTTCAAGCCAAACTTATGAAAATTCTTCCAAAATGCTACTTTCCACAATAGACGCCAAAATGCTCCCGGGTCATCAAAAACCCGATCCAGGCATACGCCGAAGTCTAAAATCATCAAACGAACCTGGTGGAACCTTCAGATCTTGATTTCGAGGTCGTTTACTCAAAATTCCAATTCTAGTTCATTTTTCCAACTTTAAGCTCCTGAAATAAGAATATTCTTCCCAAATCAACTCCGAACTTCCCGAAACTTAATTTCGACCACACGTACAAGTCATAATACCTGAAATGAAGCTGCTCATGGCCTCAAACCACTGAACGATGTGGTAGAGCTCAAAACGACCGGTCGGGTCGTTACATTCTCTCCCACTTAAACATACGTTCGTCCTCAAATGTGCTGAGAACTACACTGAAGTGGTCTGAAATCGCTGTTTAACTTCTTATGCACCTTCACGTGCTACCACAACTCAGTTGAGCACATCAACTCGATTAATTATGAAGATATTCTCTTTTATTTAAGCAATTAAGCCTTAGAGCACAATTCCAACATCCGAAATTCTATGCCCGACCTGTTTCCAACATACGATCACCATATCAATCACTACACGTTCTACCCAAACATGACTGCATAACTTTGCTGAATTCACACCTTGCATCACTTCATTCACCGGACCACAATAACATTTTCTGATCAACTTAGTTGAAATTCCACGAATCTGATGCTCCCATTGCACCTCATGACCTACATAGGTCTTGCTCCACTTCTTACAATACCACCACCACGAAAGAGATGTGTAGAAATTCATAATCAACTCAAGTCAACCAATCATTGAGTCTATACTTCTGACAAGAACCATTACCTCATTCTGAACCAAATAATGATCTTTGCTCCTTAATATATTTCACGTAATCAGATTGCACTAATCCTATATCCAACAATCTGATCTCACCTAGTACGAACTGCTCAGGCAACAAGCCACCCTGACATGACCAAAAGTCTCATATGATGCCACAATGTGCTAATAGGATACCAATTAGAATGTGATACAAAGGAACACGAACTCTGAAAGGGAATTTCAATTACCCCGCTCGCGAATCATACATGCGATGCGAGCGCACAACTAATATGAGCTTCCTTCAGAAAATAGGAAACCGAACACAATAAACAGATATGGGGAACTGTACTGAACATCACACTGTTGCGGTGCGCTAACCGATCCGAGCAATCATAACCATGGCAGTGTGCCACCCGATCCACACAACATAGCCATGGCGGTGTGCCACCCGATCCAAATAACATACCCATGGCGGCGTGCCATCTGATCCACACAACATAACTATGGCGGTGTGCCACCCGATCCACACGTAGAACTCACATAAAGAGATGCACATCGAGCTCAATGGCTCATTTCAATGAAATATCGAATATCGGTCATAAACACGCTAAGTGAATTATACCATTTCCCTGGGGAGATATATAACGCTATAATCCACAAACTTGAGCACAACTGAGGTGCGATATACAATCCAAATCTCAAGAGCCATCCTGCTCATATAACATCATCTCTACGCGGAACCTTCAACACATAGAAAATTCAACTAGCCGTCTCACAACTCACACGGCGCAATGTATCATTGCATGAAATATCTGGCAACGAAATAACACCCTGACTACTCCTCCGTAAGGAGCGCATTATGGAAATGAACATGTTTGGCCTGATATGGAGCCCATATTCACACTTGAATCCATCCACCGACCTCAAGCCGATTTGATCACCCTGAACTAGGCTAATTACCTTTCAAATCCCATAATAACTCTTCTTCTGCTCATAACACATAAGAACATACATCGTAGTCGGAGAAATCATCCGCAGTCTACCACTCAATAGACTGAGTGCCCTCCAGGCATATATTTCTCAAATTAACGGTATTACCACAATTCTCATACTTGGTTTAAATCTTAAATCAATAAAGTGACTACATGCCACACTTATACAATCTTCTTGTGGAACACACTCCTACAACCTTCCGAAAATACATAACAGGTCCGCACATCCAAACCATTGGCTGCACTAACGCTGAAAAGCGATCAAGAATCCTTAACTAGGATGCAAAGTCCCCTTTTTACAAAACACCGATATCAGGTAACACTGACGATAATACCGACTTACTTTAAGCATCAAAAATCCTTTCCTGCTTATCCGAGCTCGTGACATCCTTGTTAGCTCCGAACTGCAACCCTGACCCTCACTACAAATTCCATATCACTTGCTGTACCCAATATGCAATATACAATAGAACACGACTCGTCATCATAAATCCGGAATCGCTAATAGATCAATACTTCATTATATAAAAACTTTTCACTTAACTCACTTAAGGAGATTGTCACGACCCGAATTTCCCACCACCGGGGTCATGATGGCGCCTACTATCGGAGCTAGGCAAGCAAACTATTTAAACCTTTCACAAATTTTTTATCTAGAACAATATAATAAACTGAAATAAATAATTAAAATATGTGGAAGACTTTTAACAAAAACGATATCATAATGCGGAAGTTTAAAACATAACTCTACCCAGTATCTGGTGTCACCACTCACGGACTACTAAGGAGTACTAAAAACATCAGTCTGAAAGAAAATACATAAGAGTCTGTCTCGATACAAATAAACAAACTGAAGTGACATAGATGAGACTCCGAGCCCGCGGACGTCAACTAAGCTACCTGAGAGTCTCTGGACTGAAGGTCAGCTCCCGGTCTAAAACTGCTGTGGCAGTCCGTAAGCTGCCTCCTAATCTGTGCACAAAAAGGCACAGAAGTGTAGCATCAGCACAACCGACCCCATATGCTGGTAAGTGCCTGGCCTAACCACGGCGAGGTAGGGACGAGGCTATACAGGGCCTACCACAAACCACCTATATGGATATATACAATAACAGGAGAATACGTTAATCTAAACAGTTAAAAGGGGAGGGAAGCCTGCTGGGGGGTACAACAGTATCAAATACGAAAAATCGGCTAACAAGAGTGAAAACTGAGCAAACAATAACTGATAAAGAAATACCGAAAAGCTCAACACACGGAATAATATACTCAGTCCATATTCCCGTTGCGGCGCGCAACCCGATCCTCCACATTTAACACCGTTGCGGTGTGAAACCCGATCCTCGACAATTAATCCGTTGCGGCGTGCAACCCGATCCTCAACATTTAGTACCGTTGCGGCGTGCAACCCGATCCTCAATATTTACCAACAAAACTCACCCGACGTCATTCGCAACTCAGGTGCAAGGGGAGTAACATCAAAAATACAAAAGTCCCAATGAGGGGATACATTTAACAACTCAAATATCCTGGCAAGGGAGTGTTCAATTTATACCAAAATCCCGGCAAGGGAGTATTCAATTTATACCAAAATCCCGGCAAGGGATCAATCACAACTCCTTTCAATACTTTCATCTATTACTCAATGGTAGTTATCATTCGAGCCAACACTCCAAAGTGTTAATATTTCATAATTTATCCTCCAACTCTTCACACTATGTAGTTATCATTCATTAGCTTAGAAGAGTTTCAAATTATCTCGAAACAAGTACAAACAAGGACTCACGGTCATGCTAGATTTTGGTGTATATACACTCGTCACCACGCCTATATACCGCACTCGATCATTTAGCAAGTAGCAATTTGTAATACTCTAATCCTATTCCCTCAAGACAAAGTTAGATAAAACACTTACCTCAAATGCTCCAAAAGTCCACTCAAGCCACTAGAATAGCTTTACCCCTCAAATTCGCCACAATACCGCTCGAATCTAGTCATAAATTACTCAAATGTATCAACAAATGCTAGTTAAATCAACTTGAATGCATAAAAACGAATTTCCTAAAGTTTTCCTCAAAAATTCCCAAAAAACCCCCGGTCCCACGTGGTCAAAACCCGAAGTTCAAACCAAAACCCGGTCACCCATTACCGCACGAGTTCATATCTATGATTTGTTTTGGAATCGGACCTCAAATTGAGGTCCAAATCCCCAATTTTAAGAAAACCTAGGTTTTACCCAAAACCCCCATTTTGCCCATGAAAAACCTTGATTTTAAGATGAAAACATGATAAATGATGTTAAAGATTGAAGAAATTGAGTAAAAGTTGACTTACAAATGATTTGGAGAAGAGGGAGATCGTGAAAAATCGTTAATGGGTGTTTGGGTATTGAAAATATGAAAAATAAAGCTTCAAAATCGTCTAAGTATGAATATGCAGGTCTCTGATGTCGCATTTGCGAACAGGGGTTCGCAATTGCGAACCCCGACCAAATATGGGAATTGCGAAGTCGAGTTCGCATTTACGAACTCTGAAGGACACTGGGAAGCTCGCATTTGCGAACTATTGTTCGCATTTGCGAAAGTCCCCATCCGCATTTGCGGGCAGTTCTTCGCATTTGCGAAGACTAGGGTTCGTAGGCAATAATCGCAATTGCAATAATTTCCTTCGCATTTCCGAAGATCTCGCCCAGGTGACAGTTCGCATTTGCGATGAAAATCTCGCAATTACGAGTTCGCATTTGCGAACACTGGCTTCTCAAATACGAAACCTGCAGAACTAAATGATACCAATTTTTTTACAAATGAGAAAATGCAATCCGATGCCTATCCAAAACTCTCTCGAGCCCTCGGGGCTCCAAACCATATATGCACACAACCTCAAAAACATTCTACGGACTTACTCGTGCGATCAAATCGCCAAAATAACATCATTTTCGAAGAATCAAACCCTAAAACTCATGATTTTCATTTCAATGTTCATAACTTCCAACTTTGGCTATTTAGGTCTGAAACACATCAAACGACGTCCGATTTCGACCAAATTTCACAGAAAGCGCTTAACGCATATTTAAGACCTGTACCGGGCGTCAGAATAAAAATACGAGCCCGAAACCTATATTTTCTAACTCATTTTCATTTTCATTTTTCCTTAATAATTTCAGAAAATAATTTAACAGAAAAATTCTTTTACTCGGGGTCTGGACCTCGGATTTCGACTCTGGGCACATGCCCGAGTCCCATATTTTTCTACGGACCTTCCGGGACCGTCAAATCACGGATCCGGGTCCGTTTACCAAAAATATTGACCNTGAGGTTTCCAAGGCCTTGGAAGCACGGAGAAAGGGACAAATACGGTGATGACCCTTTGGGTCGTCACATTCTCCACCTCTAAAACAACCGTTCGTCCTCGAACGGACAAAAGAAAGAAGTACCTGAGTCAGGAAATAGATGAGGGTAACGACTCCGCATATCAGACTCGGACTCCCAGGTCGATGCCTCAGGAGGCTGACCTCTCCACTGAACACGCACTGAAGGAAAACTCTTCGACCTCAACTGTCGAACCTGCCGGTCTAGAATAGCTATCGGCTCCTCCTCGTAAGACAGATCCTTGTCCAACTGGACAGTGCTGAAATCTAACACGTGGGTAGGATCGCCGTGATACCTCCGAAGCATAGACACATGAAACACTGGATGCACGACTGACAAGCTAGGTGGCAAGGCAAGCCTATAAACCACCTCTCCCACGCGATCAAGAATCTCAAATGGGCCAATGAACCTAGGGCTAAGCTTGACCTTCTTCCCAAATCTCATCACGCCCTTCATAGGCGATACACAGAGCAATACTCGCTCACCAACCATGAAAGCTACATCTCGAACCTTGCTATCCACATAACTCTTTTGCCACGACTGAGCCGAATGAAGCCTGTCCTGAATGATCTTGACCTTATCCAAGGCCTCCTGGACTAAATCTGTACCCAATAACCGTGCCTCTCCTGGCTCGAACCATCCAACTGGAGGTCGACATCGCCTACCATACAATGCCTCATAAGGAGCCATCTGAATGCTGGATTGGTAGCTATTGTTGTAGGAGAACTCTGCTAAAGGTAGAAACTGGTCCCAAGATCCTCCAAAATCAATAACACAGGCTCGGAGCATATCCTCCAATATCTGAATAGTCCTCTCGGACTGACCATCTGTCTGAGGATGGAATGCTGTACTCAACTGAACCTGGGTGCCTAACTCCTGCTGAACTGCTCTCCAAAAGCGCGAGGTAAACTGCGTACCCCGATCCAAAATGATGGATATCGGCACACCATGAAGGCGAACAATCTCTCGGATATAGATCTCAGCAAGTCTCTCTGATGAATAGGTGGTGGCAACAAGAATGAAATGTGCTGACTTGGTCAGCCTATCAACAATGACCCAAATAGCATCAAACTTCTTCCAGGTCACCGGAAGTCCAGTAACGAAGTCCATGGTAATCCGCTCCCACTTCCACCCGGGAAGCTCAATCCTATGAAACACACCACCAGGCCTCTGATGCTCATACTTGACCTGCTTACAATTCAAACATCGAGCCATATATGCAACAATGTCCTTCTTCATCCTATGCCACCAATAATGCTTCCACAAGTCCTGATACATCTTCGCGGCGCCCGGGTGAATAGAATACCGAGAACTATGGGCCTCCGCCAAGATCAACTCTCGAATACCATCGACATTGGGAACACATACTCGCCACTGCAACCTCAAAATACCATCCGCATCTAAAGTCACCTTCGTGGCACCTCCACGCTGCACAGTGTCTCTCAGGACACATAAATGAGGATCATCAAACTGTCGATCACGGATACGCTCCAATAATGAAGAACGAGTGACAGTGCAAGCTAAAACTCGGATAGGCTCAGATATGTCCAACCTCACAAACCGATTGGCCAAAGCCTGAATATCCAAAGCAAGCGATCTTTGGCTGACCGGAACATAAGCAAGACTACCCATGCTGGCTGACTTCCTACTCAAAGCATCTGCCACCACATTGGCTCTCCCCGGGTGGTACAAAATCATAACATCATAATCCTTCAATAGCTTTAACCATCTCCGCTGCCTCAAATTTAACTCTTTCTGCTTGAACAAGTATTGCAGACTCTTGTGATCCGTGTACACCTCACACGTCACACCATATAANTAGTATGAGGCCCTGAACCTGAGGGCAAAACCAATATCGGTGCCGTAGTTAGAGCTGTCTTGAGCTTCTGAAAGCTCTCCTCGTACTCGTCTGACCACTGGAACTGAGCACCCTTCTGGGTCAACCTGGTCATCGGGGCTGCTATAGATGAGAATCCCTCCACAAATCGGTGATAATAACCGGCTAACCCCAAGAAACTCCGAATCTCAGTAGCTGAAGCTGGTCGAGGCCAATTCTTGACTGCATCAATCTTCTTCGGGTCTACCTAAATGCCCGCTGCTGATACTACATGACCCAGAAATGCAATTGAACTCAACCAGAACTTGCACTTTAAGAACTTGGCATACAAATGGCTATCCTTCAGAGTCTGAAGAACCACTCTGAGGTGTTTCTCGTGCTCCTCCTGACTGCGGGAGTACACAAGAATATCATCAGTGAAAACTATCACGAAAAAGTCCAAATAAGGCCTGAACACTCGATTCATCAACTCCATAAACGCTGCTGGGGCATTGGTCAACCCAAATGACATGACCAAAAACTCATAATGCCCGTACCGAGTGC
>MU681225.1:176477-190847 GCA_026770625.1 Nicotiana glauca
TTGTGTATTTCATGTTAATCTTAGTATGAATCTATTAATAGTACTAACGTATCGTCTCTTGTTGATGTCTTGAGCCGAGGGTCTCCTGGAAATAGCCTCTCTTCCCCCCGGGGTAGGGGTAAGGTCTGCGTACATATTACCCTCCCCAAACCCCATTTGTGGGATTATACTGGGTTGTTGTTGTTGTTGTTGTTGTTGTTATTTGCTTATCTGTTGTAGTATTTCCATAGTTTGTTTTCATTGGTTTACCGATTTTATACTACTTGGTTTAAATTGCTGTATTTATAGATTACAATGTGTCTATCTAGGATTTCTTATTCTCAGCCTTTATTTATGTTTATTACTCAGTGGGTCGGAGTACTCACATTACTCCCTGCACCTTGCATGCAGATCCAGGTGCATCTGAGACTTTTGAGGACTTCCAGCTGGGCAGCACACATTCGGGAGCATCAAGGTAGTTGCATGACGTCCGCAACCATGATCTTCCCTTTATCTTATTTCTTTATTCTGTACTTATTTAGAATGATATGTAATAGGTTGATACTCATATATTAGAGGCTCAGACTTGTGACACCGGATTCTTCGGGCTATTTAGTAGTTATTATTTGGGATTCCGCATGTTTTTTTAACTCTTATTTCAAGCTTTAAGTATTATGAATTGGTTAATTATCTATGTTAATTGAAAATGAAATGTATAAGGAACTGGGTTAAGGATATTTTTAGGTCGGGCTTGCCTAGCATTGTGTTGGGCGCCATCACGATCGGGGTTGGGGTCGTCACAAGTTGGTATCGGAGGCTGGGTTACTTGGTCTCGTAAGTTATGAGCTGGTTTAGTAGAGTCTCGCGGATCGGTACGGAGACGTCTGTATTTATCCTCGAGAGGATGCAGAACCTTTAGGAAAACTTCACATTCTTGAAATTCTTATCTTGCGGCTTTGTTGAACTGAGATCTAAACTTCTATTATTCTATTCTTTTACAGATGGTGAGGACACGAGCTACCGGCCATGGCGGACGATCACTAGTACCATCCACTGAGGCCACCAGAGGCCGTGGATGCGGTCGTGGTTGTGGCAGAGATAGAGCAGCCAGGGCAGCACCTGCTGATCCACCAGTTGCCCCAGCTCAGGATCAGGCTCCATTTGTGGCCACTCTAGCAGCACCTGTTCAGGCACCAGCTGTACCTATCGTGATTCCGGGTTTTCAGGAGGCCTTGGCATAGATTTTATTAGTTTGCACTTACTTGGCTCAGGCAGTTTCAGCCACCACAGCAGCAGCTACTTCACAGGCCTGGTGAGGCAGTCAGACCCCCGCTGCTCGCACACCTGAGCAGGTAGTGTAGGGATTTCAGACGCCAGGAGTACTTCCAGCTCAGCCGGTCGCACCAGTTCAGGACTTCGTGGTTCTAGCGGTTCCAGCTATGCCAGATGATGAGCAGTGTCATCTTGAGAGGTTTGGTAGGCTCCAGCCTCCGACATTCAGTGGTGCTCAGGGCGAGGATGCCCAAGGTTTTATTGACAAGTGCCGGCGTACGCTCCGTACAACAGGGATTCTTGAGTCGAGTGGTGTGGAATTTATTACCTTCCATTTCTCAGGGGTTGCTTTTACTTGGTGGGAGGATTTTGAGAGGCGTAGGCCTGCTAGTGCAGCACCCCTTTCTTTGCCGTAGTTCTCTGCTCTATTCCTAGAGAAGTATGTACCACAATCCCGTAGAGAGGAGCTGCATAGGAAGTTTGAGTGGTTGACTCAGGGGGATATGACAGTGACCCAGTACGAGATGAGGTTTTCACAATTGGCCTGTAATGCTAGTTGGATGATTTCGTCTGATCGTGAGAGGATTAGGAGATTTGTGGATGGCCTTAACTACCATCTTCGTATTCTGATGACTAGAGAGAGTATTGGGTGCTACGTTTGAGGAGGTTGTGGATATCACTCGTGAGATCGAGTCAGTTCACCGTAGAGAGCGAGAGGAGAGGAAGGCCATAGAGAGCGAGAGGAGAGGGAGGCCAAGAGGCCTCGAGGATCTGGCAGTTTCAGTGGTGCTCCGTCGAGATGCCAGTTCCAGCGTGGTAGAGGTCGTTCTTTCAGGCTTGCTCATTTGGCCCGCCTAGAGTATCGTGGGGCATCTTTAGAACATGGTCATTATGGGTTCCAGTAAGGTCAGTCTTAGCGCTCTCCCAGCTTAGAGTTTATCTCATGCCCCATCAACTCAAGGTGCTTCTGCGCCGAGTGCATCTGCTAGTCACTCCAGTGCGAGAGGTTCCCTTCAGTCGCCATCTCCAGCACCGGGTAGTTGTTATGAGTACGGAGAGTTTGGGAACATGAGGAGGCAGTGCCCTTGATTTCGTGGCGGTCAGCCTCAGTAGAGGGATCAGCCCTCGACGTCTGCTCCAGTTACTTCATCACCCGCCCAGCCAACCAGGGGTGGATGTCAGGCAGCCAGGGGTCGCCCTAGAGGTGAAGGTCGATCAGGCGGTGGCCAGGCTCATTTATATGCTATGATAGGCAGGGCAGATGCCATTGCTTCAGATGTTGTCATCACAGGTATTATTTCAGTCTGCCACGGAGATGCCTCTATATTATTTGATCCCGATTCTATTCATATGTGTCTTCATATTTTGCTCGTTATTTGGGTATGCCCCAGAAGTCTCTTTCTTTACCTGTTCATGTGTCTACCCAGGTGGGCGATACTTTAGTTATGAACCGTGTGTACCGGTCATATGTTGTGATTATTGGGAGTTTGGAGACCCGAGTTGATCTATTGCTATTGAGCATGGTAGACTTTGATGTTATTTTGGGAATGGATTGGTTATCTCAGTGTCATGCTATTCTAGACTGTCATCCTAAGACAGTCACCTTGGCTATATCGGGTGTACCGCGGATCGAGTTGTGAGGTGTGACTGACTATGTCCCTAGTAGAGTTATTTATTTCTTGAAGGCCCAGCGTATGGTTGGGAAGGGTTGTCTTTCCTATTTGGCATTTGTGAGGGATGTTAGAGCTGAGACTCCTAGTATTGATTCTGTTCCAGTTGTGAGGGATTTTCCCGATGTATTTCCTACAGACCTATCGGGCATGCCGCCAGATAGGGATATAGATTTTGGCACTGATCTGGTGTCGGGCACTCAGCCCATTTCCATTCTGCCATATCGTATGGCACCAGCGGAGTTGAAAGAATTAAAGGAGCAGCTTCAGGAACTCTTAGATAAGGGGTTCATTTGGCCGAGTGTGTCCCCATGGGGTGCGCCGGTTCTGTTTGTAAAGAAGAAGGATGGCACAATGAGAATGTGCATCGATTATAGGCAATTGAATAAAGTAATAGTGAAGAACAAGTATCCCCTGCCTCACGTTGATGATCTATTTGACCAGCTTCAGGGAGCGAGGGTGTTTTCCAAGATTGATCTCCGTTCGGGTTATCACTAGTTGAAGATCAGGGATTCAGTTATTCATAAGATGACTTTCAGGACTAGATATGGTCACTATAAGTTTCTTGTCATGTCTTTTGGGCTGACCAATGCCCCAGCAGCATTCATGCATATGATGAACATTGTATTTTGGCCTTATCTGGATTCGTTTGTTATCGTGTTCATTGATGATATTCTGGTATACTCGCGTAGTCAGGAGGAGCACGGGGAGCATTTACGAGTGGTATTACAGAGATTGAGAGAGGAGAGGTTGTATGCAAAGTTCTCCAAGTGTGAGTTTTGGCTCAGTTTAGTGGCTTTCTTAGGACACGTGGTGTCCAACGAGGGTATTCAAGTTGACCCGAAGAAGATAGAGGCGGTGCAGAGTTAGCCTAGACCGTCCTCAGCCACAGAGATTCGTAGTTTCCTTGGGTTGGCAGGTTATTATCACCGGTTTGTTCAGGGTTTTTCCTCCATTGCATCGCCCTTGACCAAGTTGACTCAGAAGGGTGCTCCATTTGTATGGTTGGACGAGTGCGAGGAGAGCTTTTAGAAGATCAAGATAGCTTTGACCATAGCTCTAGTATTGGTTTTGCCATCATCTTCAGGTTCTTATACGGTGTATTGTGATGCTTTGAGAGTTGGGATTGACTGTGTATTGATGTAGGAGGGTAAAGTTATTTCTTATGCTTCTCGTCAATTGAAGCCCCACGAGAAGAACTACCCTGTCCATAATTTGGAGTTAGCTGCTATAGTTCATGCATTGAAGATTTGGAGGCATTACTTGTATGGCGTATCTTGTAAGATATTCATTGATCATCGCAGTCTTCAGCATTTGTTCAAGAAAAAGGACCTCAATTTTAGGCAGCGGAGGTGGCTAGAGTTGCTTAAGGATTATGATATCACTATTCTGTATCATTCGGGAAAGGCCAATGTAGTGGCCGATGCTTTGAGCCGAAAGGCAGTGAGTGGGGAGCTTGGCGTACAATCCAGTTGAGGAGAGGCCATTTGCAATTGATGTTCAGGCCTTTGCCAATCGGTTTGTGAGATTATATATTTCGGAGCCCAGTCGGGTGTTGGCTTGTGTGGTTTCTCGGTCTTCTTTATATGACCACATCATAGAGCGCCAGTATGATGATCTGTATTTTCTTGTCCTTAAGGACAGAGTTCAGCATGATGATGCCAGAGACTTGACCATTGGTGATGATGGTGTGTTAAGGATGCAGGGCCGGATTTGCGTGCCCAATATGGATGGGCTTCGAGAGTTGATATTGGAGGAGGCCCATAGCTCGCGGTATTCCATTCATCCGGGTGCCGCGAAGATGAATCAGGATCTTAGACAGCACTATTGGTGGCAAAGGATGAAGAGAGATATTGTGGAGTTTGTAGCTTGGAGTCTCAATTGTCAGCAGGTGAAATATGAGCATCAGAGACCAGGTGGCTTGCATTAGCAGATGGTTATTCCCGAGTGGAAGTGGGAGAGGATCACTATGGATTTTGTTACCGGACTCCCTCGGACTTTGAAGAAATTCGATGCTATTTGGGTGATTGTAGATAGTCTAACCAAGTCCACGCACTTCATTCCTGTTTTTACTACTTATTCTTTAGAGCGGCTGGCAGAGTTATATATTCGGGAGATTGTTTGGTTGCATGGTGTCCTAATTTCCATCATATTAGATCAGGGCACTCAGTTTACTTCCCAGTTTTGGAAGTCGGTTCAGCGAGAGTTGGGCACTTAGGTGCAGTTGAGCACAACTTTTCAACCTCATAGGGACGAGCAATCCGAGTGCACCATTCAAATATTGGAGGATATTGTTACGTGCCGGTGTAATTGATTTCGGAGGGTCATGGGATCAGTTCCTACCTCTTGTAGAGTTTTCCTACAATAACAGTTATCAGTCCACCATTTAGATGACACCGTATGAGGCTTTGTATAGGAGACGGTGTAGATCTCCAGTTGGTTGGTTCAAGCCCGGCGAGGCTAGACTATTGGGGACATATTTGGTTCAGGATGCTTTGGATAAAGTAAAGGTAATTCAGGAGAGGCTTCGTACGGCACAGTCGAGGCAGAAGAGCTACACGAATCGGAAGGTTCGAGATGTATCCTACATGGTTGGTGAGAAGGTCCTGTTGAAGGTTTCGCCCACGAAGGGTGTCATGATATTTGGAAAAAAAGGAAAGTTGAGTCCGCGATTTATTGGGCCTTTTAATGTACTTAGGAGGATTGGGGAGATGTCTTATGAGCTTGCCTTGCCACCCAGCTTGTCGAGTGTGCATCCAGTTTTCCATGTTTCTATGCTTCGGAAGTATATTGGGGACCCGTCCCATGTTTTGGATTTCAGTACGGTTCAGCTGGAGGGTGATTTGACTTATGATGTAGAGCCAGCAGCCATTTTGGATCGTCAGGTTCGAAAGTTAAGGTCAAAGGATGTTGCTTCGGTGAAGGTGCTGTGGATGATGTGGAGAGGTCGGCTCGTGGAGGAGGCTACCTGGGAGACCGAGCGGGAGATGCAAAACAGATATCCCCACCCGTTTGAGGCTTCAGGTATGTTTCTTGACTCGCTCGAGGATGAGCATTTATTTAAGTTGAGGAGGATGTGACGACCCAACCCGTCGTCTCATGAGTTACCGGCCCGTTTCCCCTTTTTTCTGCTTCTTTGCGTTTCATTATCAGTGTCTTGTGTGATCTAGTGGGTTTGGATTGATTTTTGAAGGAAATGAGACACTTAGTCTCTTTAAGGAAGGCTTAGTTTGGAAAAGTCAATCGGATGTTGATTTCGATGATTCGGTTAGCTTCGGAGGATGATTTTTGACTTAGGAGTGCGATCGGAAGTGGTTTTGGAGGTTCGATGTAGAATTAGGCTTGAATTAGCGAAGTTAGTATTTTGGCGAATTCCGGTTGATAGGTGGGATTTTGATCTGAGGGTCGGAAAGAAATTCCGAGAGTTTCTGTAGCTTCGTTAAGTGATTTGGGATGTATGTGTAAAATTTCAGGCCATTCGGAGGTGATTTGGTTGGGTTTTTGATCGAATGCGTGTTTCGGAAGTTTTAGAAGAACATAGGCTTGAATTCAATGTAATTTGATGGTTTTGGTGTTTTTTGAGGTGTTTTAATGATTGGAATAAGTTTGAATGATGTTATAGGAGGTTTTGGTATATATGGTTGAGGTTCCGGGGGCCTCGGGGTGATTTCAGATGGTTAACGGGAAGTTTTGGACTTGTGAAATTGGAAATTTGTTGCTGCTTCTGGTATTTTCGCTTCTGCGAATTTGGGACCGTAGAAGTGGTCTCGCAGATGCAGAAGGGGAGGTCGTAGGTGCGAAAATTGGCATGGGGAGCTGTTTCCGCAGAAGCGGATGAGGATTCGCATTTGCGGTATCGCAGATACGGCATTAGTATTGCAAAAGCAGAGTCTTGCCCTTGGAGAATTTCCGCAGAAGCGGAGCTTGGTCCGTAGAAGCGGAAGCCGCCGATGCGGGATTTTGACCGCAGAAGTGATTCTGGACTTAAGTGAATCTCCGTAGAAGCGGAATGTTGACCGTAGAAGCGAAAGTCGCAGAAGCGAGATTTGATCGCAGATGCGGTTTCGCCTAATCAGAAATATTAAGGTTCATCTTCGCGAATTTTTGAAGGGTTTCTCATTCTAACTTCAGACTTGGAGAATTGTGGGCGATTTTGAAGAGGGTTTTCAAGGAGCTTCGATAAGGTAAGGATTTTTGGACTTAAAAAATGATTTTACGGTGCAAATACATGGATTAGGGCTGAAAACTTAAGAAATTAATGGTCAAAATGGTGGTTTAGAGCTTGAAACTTAAGAGAGCGAAAATTGGGATTATTGGGGTCATTTGGACTCCGATTTTGGTGTTCTTTATATGTATAGACTCATGGAGAGACAAGGAACCCATTGATATGAAAATTTCTGAGCTTCGTGAAATGGGCCCGGGGCTCGAGTTTTGCCAATTTTGGGATTTTAATATTTTTCGATTGTTTTTTATTGGGTATTGTTCCTTTGGCATATTGTAACATATTCGTTGTGGTTTTGGTTAGATTCGACATGCGAGGAGGCCGATTTGAGAGGCAAGGGCATAGCGAGCTAGAGTTTTGGCCGACTTGAGTTGAGTAATGAATGTAAATGATGTCCTGAGGGTTTGAAACCCCGGATTTGCACATCGTAGTGCTATATTGAGGTGACTTGCACGCCGGGTAGTGAGCGTGGGGTAGAGCACCATTCGGGATTGTGACTTGGTCCATCCCGATTGATGAATTTACTGCGTATTTAACTGAAATTTACTTGATATCATCATTATTTGGATAAATTGTCATATTTGCGCTTCGTGCCAACGGTTTGGACCCTTCAGGGGTTGTTATTTCTGTTTCTTCACTATTTTGACAAAATACTTGAACTCAGCCTTATTGTTAAAAACTATTTTGCAAACTCAGCCACTTTTACTCAGAATTGAAACTTAAATGATATTTCTAACGATGTTTTGGGCTGAGAACTACTATTTCATTATTGCCAAGGGCTTATGTGATTTTGGATTGAGTATGGGCTCGGGCTGCGCGCCGCAGCAGTATTACATTGATATTGATATATGTGACGACCCGACCCGCCGTCTCATGAGTTATCGCTCCGTTTCCCCAATTTTATGCTTCTTCATGTTTCATTATCAGTATTTGGTATGTTATAGTTGATTTGGATTGGTTTTGGTAGAAAATGAAAACTTAGTCTCTTTTAAGAAGGTTTAAGTTGAAAAAGTTAACCGGATGTTGAGTTATGAGTTATTGGGGTCGGATGTGATTTTCGGTGATTCGGTTAGCTTTGGGAGGTGATTTTGACTTAGGAGCATGATCGTAATTGGTTTTGGAGGTGTGGAATAGAATTAGGCTTGAATTGGCGAAGTTAGTATTTTGGCGATTTCCGGTTGAGAGGTGAGATTTTGATCGAGGGCTGGAATGGAATTCCGAGAGTTGTTGTAGCTTCATTGTGTCATTTGGGATGTGTGTCCAAAGTTTCAGGTCATTTGGATATCGTTTGGTCGGGTTTTTGATCGAATGCGTGTTTCGGAAGTTTTTGAAGAACTTAGGCTTGGATTTGATGTGATTTGATGGTTTTAGTGTTAATCGGGGTGTTTTGATGATTGGGGCAAGTTTGAATAAGGTATTGGATCATGTTTGTGTTTTTGGTTGAGGTCCCGGGGGCCTTGCGGTGAGATCGGATGGTTAAACGAAGAGTTTTAGAACTTTTGCATGTTAAAAGTTAGCTGGTATCTGGTGTTTTCGCACTTGCGGTTATGGACCGCAGGTGCGGTCACGCAGAAGCGGAGGAAAGAGCCGCTGATGCGAAGTCTTGGGGTTTAGGCTGTTTTCGCAGAAGCGGTGAGGTCAACCGCATCTGCGAAGCCGCAGATGCGGGAGGTTGGTCGCAAAAGCAGACCTGGAGATTTCTTGATTTTCCGCAAAAGCGGAATATGTCCGCATGAGCGGATGTCGCAGAAGCGACTTATATACCACAAGAGCGGTCGAGGCCCTTAAGTGGAGAACCACAGAAGTGGTCCCGCATAAGCGGGGACGGGACCGCATAAGCGAAAAGTGCTGGTCAGAGAGGGTTTAAAATAACACTTTCATCCGCGAGCTTGGGATATTTTCCACCATTGTTGAACATCTTGAGAGTTTTTTGGGAGCAATTGAAGAGGGTTTCGTCTGGAGTTCATTGAAGGTAATATTTTTGAATTAAAAACATGATTATTATGTGAAATTAACCTAGAAATTCATGGAATTAAGCCTAAAATTGATGAACTAGGGCTTGGGATTTTGAGATTTAAATTTGGGATTTGAGGGAGCATTTGAGCTCAGATTTTGGTAAATTTGATATTTATAGACTCGTGGAGAGATGAGGAATCCATTGATGTGAATTTTTTGATTTTTCGAGAAGTGGGCTTGGGGCTCGGGTTTTGCTAGTTTCGAGATTTTTGCTATTTTTGATTGTTTTCGATTGGGTATTGTTCCCTTAGCGTATTGTGATGTATTTGCTCTGATTTTGGTTAGATTCGACGCGCGTGGAGGCCGATTTGATGGGAAAAGGCGTCGCGAGCTAGAGTTTTCATCGGTTCGAGGTGAGTAATGATTGTAAATGATATTCTGAGGGTTTGAAACCCCGAGTTTGCACCCATAGTGCTATATTGAGGTGACTTGCACGCCGGATAGGGAGCGTGTGGTAGAGCACCGTTGGGAATTGTGACTTGGTCCATCCCGATTGTTGATGTTACCGTGTAATTGACTGAAACTTATTTTATATTTCATGATTTGGGCTGGTTGTCGTATTTGGGCTTCATGCCAATTATTTGAATCCTTCAGGGATTGATATCACTGTTTTTGCATCATTTTTGCATATTATTGGTCTCGGACCTAGGTTTTAAATACTGTTTCGCAAACTCAGCCATCTTTCTAAGATATGAAAACTTAAACTCTATTTTCTTGACGTTTTGAGATGAGAACTATCATTTTAATATTGCCCAAGTGGCTTAAGTGCATTTCTGGACTGAGCATGGATCGGGATGCACGACGTAGCGGTGTTACATTGATCTTGAGGCCGAGGGCCTAGATTGTTATATTGATATTGAGGCCGAGGGCCTGGTTGATGCCACGAGATGGCTTGATATTGCGCTTGGGCTGTAGGAGCCCCTCCGGAGTCTGTACACATCCCGTGTGAGCGCCGTTGACGTTAAATATATGGATGGCTCAGGCTGCATGCCGCACTGAGTACTGGAGTGTACCGTCATATGCATTGCATTGCACTCATGCATTTGCTCCTATTTGTATTATTTGTCATGACATTTCAGCACTCTCATTTCATTGGCTTCCATGCTACTTCTTGCACTACTTACCTGATTCACTGGTGTTATTTGTTAATGGAGTGCTGTGACCGCGGGGCTGACTTTTGTGCTGACTTGCACTACCTGTTTCGTACTCATTTGCTTTACTGTTGGAAAAAGATATTTTCAAAAGAGGTTTTAAACTTAGCCCAGATATTTCTAAAGACTTTACAGTTTCACTATTTTCTAAAAGGGTTACACCGTCCTATATAGCATGATGGCTTGCTTTACGTGATTTCTTGCCGCTCAGTTATTATTTACTTTTATTACTCACTGATTTGGAGTACTCACTTTACTCCCTGCACCTCGCGTGCAGATGCAGGTATTGTTCACCCGATAGTCGGTTTTGAGCTGATTGAAGGTATTACTATTGTAGCTGAGCAGAGTGACTGCCAGCGTTCGCGGCACCGGATTCTCCTCCTTTGGTTCTAAATTTCTTTCTGTATATTGTTGGCCCTGTAGTTGTAGTTAGACTTTTCTAGATGCTCGTGACTTGTGACACCCCGGTCAGGCTGTGTTGGGCTGTAATTATCGTTGATTAATGTCACTATGTCGTGTTTTTGCTATTCATTTATGTTTAATTATTTTGAAAGAGACAGTATTGGGTTAGTTGGTTGGCCTTGTCTTCACGAGAGGCGCAATCACGACTAGTGGGGGTTTGGGTCGTGACAAGTTGGTATCAGAGCCTAGGTTACTATGTCTCACGAGTCATGAGAAGGTGGATCGGTACGGAGACGTCTGTATTTATCCTCAAGAGGCTACGGAACCTTTAGGAAAACTTCACATTCTTGAATTCTTATCGTGCGTCCTTGATTCAGTTTGAAAAGAAACTCTTGAAATTCTTTCCACGTGTTCGTATGCGCGCATGAGCGCTCAGTAACAGATGTGCCTTGATGGCTTGTGATTCCCCGATCAAGGGGCGAGATGTGATCTCTGCGAGTTTGATGTTGGGTCAGTCTGGAGAACTTGAGGCCGGATCTTTTTCATGGCTTGAGCACCGAGGTGCTGATTGTGTGAGCAAGTGTTTTGAACTTATATGTTCAGTATTGTCCCTATTAGCCGGAATGGCGGTTTGATATTTATGTGATGAGTATGTTTGTACTGTGAGATGTATTTATATGACTTGGTAGTGACGAAGAAGTCTGCTGGATAATAAATGAAATGTTAAGTGTTCGATTCCTATTGTGATTTGATGTGTAGCCCGAATTATGGGCGCGTGAAGAATATTTTTGTGTTTCCTAGTTGGGGAGTGTAGTGCATTTCATGTGGCGGTATGAGTTTAGACCCAAGAAGACTAAATGACTATGTAATGTGTATGATGGTGGAAGGTATGCTGAAATACTAAATTAAGGCGAAGTAGGTGGGATATCTCCTGCGGAGTGTTCTTAAGTGGTATGATCCTTATGTGTATGTTAGAAGATCTCATGCGTAATGGAAGGGAACGTGTTGAAATTTGAGAATTCGGGTCGCTTAAGAGAGTGGACCCAACTGAGGTGGGAATGAATGCGAGGTTTGTAGAGGATTACAGTACTAGATGATCTGTGTTTTCACAAACTTGTATATGAATTGAGTGTAATCTCACTATGATATTGTGGCATCATTAGAGTAAAAGTATTATGGGTTATTGGGCGTGTCCTTATATATGACTTCGAGCCAAGTTGGGGAGGTTGCTGTTGATTAGCTGATTGCACGGGCATGTGCTATGTTGGCTTCAGTTGGAGCGTGCGGGTGAGCCAGCTATGGCTAGAGTAAAAGAAAATTTTTTACAAAGGTTATATTATGTTCCATAGGGTATAAGAATCACGGAATGTCTAGAGCTGTTGTTAGTAAAGAATGCTCGGTGCATAGAGCAGAAAGTTGCTTGGTTGTATGGGGATGAGGATCTCATTTTGCGGTATCGGAGTGCCAATAAGGCACGAGTGGCTCTGTTCGTTAAGTTAGGTAATTTGTAGTTTGAATAAGAGTGAATGACTCTCGAGAATGGTTTTATTGTGTTCAAGATTCTACATGTACCCACCAGGTGTCTTAGGGTTGTGTATGTGGTCAGAGACTGTGTTTTCATCGAAAAGGTCAAGACTTGTGGTATTTTATGCTAATTATGGGATTCCAAGCATCAGTATCCAGAAAGTAAAGGTAACGAAT
The DNA here is from genome assembly GCA_026770625.1 of Nicotiana glauca. Classification (NCBI taxonomy): domain Eukaryota; kingdom Viridiplantae; phylum Streptophyta; class Magnoliopsida; order Solanales; family Solanaceae; genus Nicotiana; species Nicotiana glauca. The sequence continues at coordinate 188,891 of MU681225.1, forward strand.
TCAGATTTGTAAGAAGTTCTTCAGAATAAAGTATCCTGGAATGTGGTACATCTGAGAACATTTGAGAGAGTGTTCAGTGGCTTATGGGTCTTAGACAGTGTGGTCTTATGCTTGGGTTTCGTATGGTGAGCCTGGGTAGAGGCATTGTGGTGCTACAACAAGAGGGGATATCAAGTTGAAAATGAATCACAAGGAAATCTAGATAAATGAAGTAGCTTGTTAGTGGACCGAATCGGTATGGTAGGGATATGATAAATTCTTCGTATGTGTTCAAGGTAATGAGCCTTTACAGGCATTGTGCAGCAAAGTTCTTGAGTTTTGACAGCTTGCTTAGCTCGATTTGGATAGAAGGATTCAGTCCTGGCAGTTTAGCTCGTGCAAATGGAATTGGGAGATAGTTCTTGTTGGGTTTTACCATGGTTCAGAGATGTATATATCTTTCTATGGGCATGCGAAGCATGGGATGTGTAACGATTTCCTTCCAAATGGGATTAGTGGAAGTTCTTGGATGGATGAGTTACAGTTCAGTTTTGAAAAGAAGTATAAAATTCTTAGGCAACGGGTAGCCTCAGGTAATCAAGGAAATGGTACTGCTAATTGAAAGTGATTTGATGAGAGTATGTGTCTCGAAAAAAGGGTAATGTGATTAGACTAATGATACTTCGGTAATGTTGCGGCATATTCTTGTTAGATCGGCTGTTGATATCTGAGTTCGTTTAATGGCACAAGGGAATTTAAGAATATCCTTCGCGGAATGATTGGGTACTTGAGGTGTGATATATATTCATACGGCAGAATTTGGGATCAGGTATGGGGATTCGTGTGCTATATGGAGTTGGAGACTGGGAGTTGTGACGGCCCGGCCCGTCGTCACATGAGTTACCGCCCCCGTTTCCCCCTTATTGTGTTGCTTCATGTCTCAATGTCAGTATTAGAGTCGATCGGGTGTAATTGAATTGGTTTTGGTCGAAAATAAGGCACATCGCCTCTTAGATGGAAGCTTGTTATAGAAAATTCAACCGGAAGTTGACTATGTGGTTAGAGGGCTCGGATGTGAATTCCGGTGGTTCGGTTAGCTTCGGGAGATGATTTGTGACTTAGGAGTGTGATCGGAATCGAATTTGGAGGTCCGGTGTAGAAATAGGCTGAATTGGCGAAGTTGGAAATTTGGCGAATTTCGGTTGGTAGGTGATATTTTGATCTGAGGGTCGGAATGGAATTCCGAGAGTTGCAGTAGCTTCGTTAGGTGATTTTGGATATGTCTGCATAATTTCAGGTCATTCGGACGTCGTTTGGTTGGGTTTTTGATCGAATGTGAGATTCGGAAGTTTTAGTTGAACTTAGGCTTGAATCCGTCGTGATTTGATGATTTTTGTGTTAATGATCNTTCTGTTATTTCCGCATCTGCAGAAAAATGACCGCAGGAGCGTTTTCGCAGATGCGGCCAATTGATAGAAGAAGCGGTCCTTGTGAAGGGCGGGTAATTCCACAAAAGCGGAAGATTTTCCGCAAAAGCGGACACCGCAGAAGCGGTATATGACCGCAAAAGCGGTCTTGGGCTTCTTGGATGATATCGCAGAAACGGTCAAGAAGACCGCAGAAGCGGTCGCTGTATGGGTAAGTGAAAAACCGCAGAAGCGGTAATTTCCGCAGAAGCGGAAGTCGCATAAGCGACAATTTCACCGCAGAAGCGAAAATGCTGGGTGATTAATGAAACAGTGGGGTTCGATTTTCAGAAGTTAGAAAAAAATATTTTGGGACTTTGGGAGAGGCGATATTGGGCGATATTTGAGAGATTTCGAAGGGATTCCATCAGGTATGAACTTGTAGCCCCTAATCATGTTGTTATGGTATAAAAACAAGGATTAAACACTGAAAATTCAAGGAATTTAAGGGTAAAAATGGTGGTTAGGGCTTAAAGCCTAAGAGAGCCTAAATTGGCGATTTGAGGGGTCAA
>MU681230.1:0-18007 GCA_026770625.1 Nicotiana glauca
TGGATTTTGTTCTGTAATTCCACCATAGCTTGCAAAAGAGAGCTGTAGCAACATCATGTAAGGATCTAAACCCAAGTCCCCTTCTTCTTGTGGCATGCATAATGTAGACCATGATGCCCAGTGTCTATTATTTCCTGTGACTGAGATGCTCCAAAAGAACTGAGCAAAAATTTTATGTAATCTATTGATCATATATTTTGGAGGGTTAACTGCTGAGAGAAGATGAATTGGCATGCTCTGTAGAACATGTGCAATAAGAACAGTCCTGCCTCCTATTGATAACATCTTGCCCTTCCAAGATTGGAGTCTATCTAACACTTTTGCAATAATAGGTTGATAGTATTCCATTTTTCTTCTTGAATAGAATATAGGGCATCCTAGAAAAATCATAGGAAAATCTTGCCTTTTCATGCCTGTAATTCTCTCAACCTTATCTGCTACTTCAAGTTCTGAAAGATGATGAAGATACATTGCAGACTTTGATTTGTTTACCAACTGTCCAGATGCATTCTCATATGCTGTAAGAACTTCCATAATGAGTATCAATGATGTTTCATCAGAAGAGGAGAATATGATTGTATCATCTGCATATGCAAGATGATTTATTTTAGGACTCCACTTAGGCATTCCATATCCACAAAAATGTAGATTCAAGTGTAGTGAATTGAGTCCTCTTGATAAAGCCTCGGCAGCTAATATGAACAAAGTAGGAGATAATGGGTCCCCTTGCTTTACCCCTCTGGATGACTTGAAGAATCCATGAGCTTTACCATTGATTAAGACAGAATACCAATTGTTAGACACTATGCCAAACACCATGCCTATGAATCTTTCTGAAAACCCCATCTTTCTTAGCACTTTAGTCAAGAAAAGCTATGATAATCTATCATAAGCCTTTGTCATGTCTAATTTCATGATCACATTTGGTCCAACTTTTGTTCTTAGTCTCATATCTGTAACTATTTCTTGAGTTAGTAGAACATTTTCTACAATACTCCTACCTTTTACAAACCCAGATTGCTCTTTAGAAATTAAGCTTGGCAACATCCCTACCAACCTTTCATGTATTACTCTAGAAATAACCTTATTAGAGAAGTTGCTCAAACTAATTGGCCTCAAGTTTGAAAAGGTACAGACCTCCTTTTTCTTAGGAAGCAGAACCAAATTAGTATGTGTAACACACTTAGGCAAATCATGGCCATTAAAAAAGGTTCTTACCATTTCCAGCACATCTCCACCTATTATATCCCAACATGATTGATAGAATTTGCCTGTGAAACCATCTGGTCCACCTGCACTATCTCCATTAAGTCCAAAAACTGCTGATTTAACCTCTTCTAGAGTAGGCGGCTTTGTTAACTCTGAATTCTGTTCCATGTCTATTAGATTTGGCACATGCTCAATGATATCAAAGTAAGTAGGGATTGCATTTTCAGTGAATTGATCTTCAAAGAATTTAATTGCTTCCTTTGCTATATCTTCATCTTCTTCAATCCACACACCTTGACTATTCTGAATTCTTTTCAATTGCAATTTCTTCCTTCTACCCCTAACTTTTGCATGGAAAAATTTGGTATTCCTGTCACCATCTTTGAACCACATCATTCCTGCTTTCTGTTTCCAAAATTTCTCTTCCAATGCTAGAACTTTGATAAGATCAGCCTATACCTTTTGCAATCTTTGTCTATTCAATCTTGTAGGATTTGCCTCAAACTCAGCTTCATGAACAATGACAACTTCTTCCAAACTAGCAATCTTCTGAAAAATATCTCCAAAAGTCTTCTTACTCCATTCTGATAGAATCTTCTTAAGCTTTTTAAGTTTGTGGTTGAATAACACATATGGACTTGCACTGAAATCAGTTGTCTAGTTTTGTCTCACCACCTCTTTGAATGACTCATGATCAACCCAAAAGTTCAGGAACTTGAATGGTTTCTTCACAATAGGGACCTCTAAATCACACTTGATTTGAAGTGGGCTATGATCTGATCCTATCTTGGGGAGATGCTGGACCTTTATGCCTGGAAATGCCTGTTGAAATTCAGTATTTGCTAGACACCTGTCCAACCTCTTAAAGATGCAATCTTCTTCTGCTCTTCCATTCCACCATGTATATATACTTCCCTTAAATCCCAAATCCATCAGGTTGCAAGTGTTAATACAATGCCTGAAATCATCTATTTCATTTAAGGATACTGGTAGACCTCCAAATTTTTCTTCCTCATCCCAGATGACATTGAAGTCACCTCCAACTAACCATGGGACTGTTATATCTTGTGCCAAATAATATAAAGAATCCCAGAGTTCAATTCTTTCAAAAACATCACACTTAGCATACACCAATGTCAGAGCAAATTCAAAGAGTGATTCTGTATGAACTAACCTCAAGGTTAACTGTTGTACGAGGTTATACACTACAGTTACCTCATAAACTTCATCAATGAAGGCCCAAATATTATTTGATACATTAGCAATAGTCTGAGCAAAACCAATTCTATTTCTGTACCTTTCCAGTGTTCTAGCCTGCTGCATAGGTTCCATAAGTCCAATGAACTCATAATGATTTTTTCTATGCATTTTAATGAGCAATTCAAATTCCTGTTATGTGTTTACTGATCTTATGTTCCAGATGAGAGCATCCATTACTATTTGGATTGCGAGAGTGACAAATTCCTCCTTGTTTGGACTCCACCTATGGGTAAAGATGTGTTTTCCTTCTGTTGTTTTTTCTTTCCTTTTGTTACAAGTTTCACCTTTTCCATGTGTCTAGGTGAAATGTCTGCTTGCCTGGCTATATTCTTAAAGTTCTGAGCTGTGGATTCTTGATCCATGTCTTGTCCTTTTCTACCTGTCTCCTCCTCTATATCCTCATTCTGAAGTGTATGAGCTGAAGTCTTTTGTATTTGATGATCAGGAATATGTGACAGCTCCCCTCTCTTTAATAATTGCATTTGATTTTGCTCCAAAGGAGCTGTGATGGAATCTGCAGCTTTGATTATATTTTCACTATGAACAACCTCCTGCTGCCTTTCTTTTACCATAGCCCTGTGATTTGTTTCTTCTGCTGTTCCTCCAGGATTAACTGCTTCCACTCCTATTCCTTCTATAACTTCTACTTTCTGCACAGGATTTTCAGTTGCATCCAATGTCTCTTTAACATCTGCTTTCTCTTTAAATGCAATTTGTTTTGCAATATTCTCCTTGATAGTATCATCAATACTCATAATTGCATCATCATTAACACTTTGCTCATCATCATCTTTTTCCTTATGAATTGGTTCTTCATCAACAGTTGTACCTAGAGGTACAATGTATGCATCTGAGTCATCTTCTCTTTGGTCTGCCCATAGTCTGCTACCACTCTACTGAATTCTCTCATCTGATTTGGGCATGAAGTTGTCGTTTGCTTGGATTTCTGGTACATTAGGCATTTCCTTTTCCACTAGTGTGTCCTGTCAAGGAACCTCCTTACATGAAGTATTAATTCCAACTTGAAGCTCACCTGAATTGATATTGAAAGCTCTTTGTACCCATTGAGCTGTAGATTCCTTAATCCCTGCTCCTCCATTAGTAGATCCTACACCTGCTGAATTTTTATTTTGTGCTGGTGCCAAATTATTAATTTTGTCACCTGTATTTTGTACCCATGCTGCTGTTGACTCCTGAACTTGTTGTTCATACACCTTCAATGCATTGGCCTTTGTTACCTCTTTTTCTTTCTGTTTGTTAATTTTTGCTGGTGTGCCACTAGCTGCTTGAATAGTAACTGTACCATATTTTCCCCCATTCTTTCCCTTATCACTCCCTGGAGATCTTGGATTAAATATTGGTGCTGCAGGATTTAAGTTAGCTTAAGGCAGTACACTTTGCTCCACCTGTTGCTCTACTAAAGCTAGTTGTTTACCTGTATTTTCTTCACTGTTCTCCACCTCTAAAATTTCAAACTTGTTAGTGGTCAACACCTCCTAAGGAACATCTGCACTTTGTTTTCCAACAGGTACTATTTCTCTCCCATTTTTTAGTTCCTCTCCAGTCTGCTTCTCTTTTCCCTGATTTCTTCTATCTCGAACTTCTTTCCACTGTGGACCTACATTGCCCACAACCTTCCCACTTGTTAAAATCATCATAGGTCCATTTTTATTTTTTGTCTCCTTGCTCTCATGGACCTTATGGTTTTTATTCTTTTTCACCTCATTCCTATGCACCAACAATTCAGGATGCACCGTCCAACATTCATCTACATCATGACCCTGTACCCTGTAATTTACATTCTTTGAAATATTTAGGAAGATAGTCATATTTAATAACCACCCATTCTATCCTTATATCTCCAGAATTTTCATCAATAATATCCATCCTTACCTTCTTAGGAAGATCATCTAGTAAATCTACTAACACTTTCACCCTTGCATAACTTGGCCTTGTTTTATTAACTATTGCCTGATCTAAATGTTGAGGGATTCCAACAGCTGAAGCTAAAGAGAATAGCACTCTTTAACAAAGTATGTTGGTAATAAACTTGGGAATGAAATCCATGCCATCACCTTAGGAGTCTCCTCATCAATTTTAAACTTAGTATCATATATCAACGTACGTAATTGATACTCTTCTCATATTTATCCTTAACATAATATGCTCCCTTATAAGACAAGTTAACATAATCTTGCCATAAGGTAAATCTTACCAGAATATGCCTATCCCTCAAGTACCCAATGTTACACTCTACCTTAATACCACATTGCATTGGCATGATACGACGTAATTCAGTGATTTCAGGTCATCCATAAGAAAACTTGCAAACTACTGCGTTCTTTAATCCTTCCATGATATTCATACGTTCTACCTCTGATTTAGTGAAGCAAACAAGAGGTAGACCTTGAAAAAATTTTACTCGTCTAGGCAATATAGGCTCGATATTCACTGCGTGATCTTTCATGGGATTTTTATTCATCGCTGGGTTGACTGCCTTTGAATAGTTCATAGGTTGTTGATCGTTAGTAGTAATTGAGGGCTAGGAATTGTCGTTATTAATTGTAGGAGGTTGGGCAGAGGTGGGTGGGGGCTCACCAGCCGGTAGAGGCGGCTGGCCACCGGCCGGCGATGCCATGGCAGCAAAATACGTGCACTTTCTCTCTCTAGAGTGAAAAAATTGCAAGAGCCTCTCTCTCTAGACTCCAACGCTCATCATCAATGCTATTTTTTTTTGGCAATCCACTAGGGGTTTAGGGTTTTTTTTTAAGCAATCCACTAGGCAAGTGCCTAGTGCTAGTTTTATTAATACTAAAAAAGGAAAAAGAAATACATAGGACGAGTACAAATAAGGGGGACAATAGCTCTAGTAGTGATGCCTCTATTCCTTGGCCATAAATGCCCATATGGCAGCCTCGTGTAGAGGAGTCATGGTGTAGCTGCCGGCAAATTCTCACGAGGGCATGTAATCTCATGGCCACTTGGATATCTTTCCAAAGGCATAGGTCCAGTGGAACACCGTCTTGGCTAAACCTTACCTTACTAATCCTATTGAGGCAAATAAAAAAGCCTCACCTACTAGCAAGCATGCAAAAAGAAAGAACTAGCTAGAACTAGGTATTCTATGATCATCACAGAGTTTATAACATACTCTGTGATGATATTACATAGTATAATACTAATGTGATGGTAAACTAAAAATATGTAGAAATAACAGTGATGTTCTTTCTTCTCTAGTGTTGTGAAATCTTCAATTTGTAGACTCTTGTTCTCTTCATCATCCCTTTTCAAAATGTCTTCAAAATTCATGATTTTTTCTTTGAGCGATTTGATTTTGTGGATGTTTTCTGAATGGCCTATTTTTGTTTTGCATTTCTCATTGGGAGTCTCCTTATGTTTGCGTCTTAGTTTACCCTGTCATCCCAACTTTTATCCCTTGTACGCGACTCCTTGGTTTTTCCGCTATGCATTGGTGATAAATCACCTTTCCTTGCTGCCTCTAATCTACACTGTTGTAATATTGCATCTTCCTCTCCGTCTTCATAATGCTCTCTCCCCAAGTTCACAAGAAGTGGAGCATTCTGGACCATATCAAATGTCACCAATGCAGATTCTCCTTATGTATTTGCCACAATTGCCTTGTTTTGTTGTTGTTGTTGTATGTCTTGTATTTTCCCTTTTCTTTACTACATGACCAGTGCTTAATGCAGACTGATTTTGTAACTTTACAGGTTTGGAACTTACCATCGCATCAATTATTTTTCTATCCTCTACTGTGATCAACGATGCATTTAAATCTTGCTGCTCATGTTCTGCCTTCGAAGGTAAAATTGAAGTTGCTGAAGTGGTTGCAGTTCGTTGTTGCTGACCAGCATTTGATAGTGCTCCTGTTAAAGCGTACTGCTGCTGTTCAGTTGATATTGCAAAATCTGATTTTGCATTTTGCTGCAGCTGTTCAATTGATGCTTGTGCGTCTACTGATATTATTGCATTACTCTGCTGCTGCGTTTTAGACAGTGCTGCCTGCTGCTGCTGTTCAATTGATATTGCAGCATCTGTTTGATCATTAGCAGCTTGAACAGTGTGACTTTTTTGTGTTGCTGCTGCTTAACTCGATGTTCGCTTTGGAGAATTTTTGGGCAGAAACACTGGAGCATTGACATTCAAATTGCTCTTGTGACTTGTTGCTGGTGCACTAACAGGTTTTGTGGAACTGCCAGATTTAGGTACTATTGACAACACCTCCTCATCCCCACTACATTTCTCACCATCATCTGAAGAATCATCCACAAAATCAACTCCCAAGTCTTCTTCATCATCGTATTCACGTTGTTCTATCCATAAATTAGAATTAATTGCCATCTCCCTCAAATTTGCTTTGATAATATCATTATTGTTACCTGTGGAAAGAACCATCTGACCTTGATCACCCTCAAACTCCCCATAGGATTCAACTAAATTAGATGGAATATCAAATACAGATGTATTTAAAGTGACTAATGGTTGTTTAGTCATAGTAGGCTATATCATCATTTCTTTTTGAGCATTTTTAAATATTTGTTCAACTTTAGGATTGGAATAGTGCAATGTAGGTAAATTGGAACTATGAGCTTGGTTGCTTCCCAAATTACTCATTGAGTTGCTTCGCCGAACGCGCATATTTTCAGCCAATTCAGGATTACCTAGTCCATCTCGATCTTTGCTGGGCATTGTTACTAGCTGTTTAGAAATCTCCCTATCCTGTAAAACTGTTGCATCAACTTCAGATTCCCCAGCATCAGCAAGAGCATCGAAGGCATTTGAGCTGGAACCAACATTAAAGTCAAGTCGTCGAACACTTGTGTTCTGTTGGTTTGGTGATGACTGCTTGTGTGCGGATGATTTTCTATTTGTTACCAGATTCCACTCCCCTCCCTTTTTGTTTTGATCCCTTCCTCGATCATCATCCTTTAGATTAACAGCCATGTTTTCCAACAAATCGTCCATAGTTTCTCTGAAATCCCCTCTAAAAACCTGAGTCTCACTATAATTACATACCCCAGGTACTGCAATTTGCCCACATATCCTACTGTCTAATTTTTGGTACTCACTTTCAGCTACAAGTTGTGCAGCTTTATTACCTAAGCTCTGCCCAATATCACCTCGATCATTAAGCTTAGGTTCACTAGATTCCACAGCTTGATCACCAGTCTCCATTAATTTTGTTGCAGCTGCAACAATTGCATTATTAGTAGAATGCAAATTATGCACAGTTGTATTTTCTTTTTGCATAACCTGTTGCCCAACTACAATTTCTTTTGAGCCTGTGGAAATTGCAGACTTCAAGCATTCATTCTCTACATGTTTTGGATCCTTCTGAAGCACCTCATTACTAACAGTATCAATCTGATTTTTCTTATAGGTCTCAATTTCCTTAGTATCATAAGCAGTATTCTTTGAAACTCCACCAGACATTATAGCTGCTGCACTAGCCAAGCTATCATAGGCATGTAACTGATCCCCAGAAACCTTCTCAGCAAGTGCCAAATCCTTTTGTTCAGCAACCTCAACACGATCAGCAACACTTTTTGAGACGGTACCAGTTGACAAAATTTTTGCAGCAGTAGCCAACTTGTCATAATCCTCTACTATTGGATTCACAACATTGGAGAGCCTTGCTAAGGATATTTTAGCAGGAACATCTCGCGAAGGAGGGGGTGGACCTTTATCGACAAAATCCCCTGCAGTACTAACAGCTGGATTCATCCTATTCTCATTGTACTCCTTAACACTTTGTTTTCCTCCATCAACTTGCAAAGCCTGATAACCTACAGATTCTTTTGTTGTTTCAACTCCTTGCTTTCCATTTTTTTCTGGTAAATCATTGATTATTTGCCCAGCTCTTTTAGCATTTAAGTAATCCCTTGCATCCCCTTATAGCTTGTCAATAGTAACCAGCTCGATGCCAGGCAGATCATTGTCCAAAACATTCTCATCTTCCACCACCTCTGTTCCAGCTTTTTCTTTTTTAATTCTACACGCCTTTTCATCATGACCTTGGTGCTTGCAATAAGAACAATACTTAGGAAGGTTGTCATACACTATTTCTTGATAGAACTTGACAGATTTTCCAGTTACTCGATCTAAAATCTGCAGCTTGATCTTTTTAGGATGTTTATCCAAAAGATCAATTATAACCTTAACTCTTGCCACACTAGGTCTCGTTCTACCCTGTGTCGCCTTGTCCACAGCAAGAGCTTTTCCAACAGCTGAGGCTATATACATTAACGACCTCTTAGCAAAGAAATTAGGAGGCAAACCTTGAAAAGAAATCCACACGACTGCCATCGACGTCTCCTCCTTCGGATTGAATCCCAACGTCCATGGGAATGTTCTGAAGAAATATTCATCGCCTTTGGATTTAAGATATCCAGTCGACTTTGAAAAGAAGTGAACATAGTCATTATAGAGATCAAATCTGATTAACAGGTGATGAAACTCCAGCTGCCCAACGTTACAGTGGCCTTGAAGGTCAAATTGCGACGAAAAAATTCTTCGCACTTCCTGTAGATCAGGTCTTCCGTAAGAAAATTTAATAACAGCTGCCTGATGCAGTCCTTATTCCCTGATGAAGTTGTTAACTTCTTCCATTGTGAATTGTATCACTGGTTGTCCATGCTCGATTATAACTGGACACAAATCTGTTTTGGACGACACTTGAGCAGACTGTTTTGATTGAATTTTTTCAGCGTATGACTGCTTTGTATTATGTTGTGGAGCAGTTTCTTTATGATTTTGAATTACCTCTCCCACAGCCAAAGGCTGGGGAGAGATCAACGTAACCATGGCTGCCCTACACGATCAAGAACGCTAGAGAGAAAAACAAGAGAGAGGAGAGAGCGTTTTTTGGGTTTAGGGTTTTTTTTTTTGGCAATCCGCTAGGCAAGTGCCTAGGGCTAGTTTTTATATATATTTAAAAATAAAATACAATACATTGTCAGGAGGTCTCGCAAAATGAAATAAATAAATTATGAAGATTACAATTAACCTATTACCAATATTGAGTAAAAAGCTCAACATTGGTATCACATATGATTTAATATAACCAATGAAAATGTATTGTAGTCCATGTAGCATGTTTTCACTTGAGTGCCGATTCAGATATCGCGTCTTGAATACACTAACTTTTCCTCGTGAGTTTGTTTCTAAAAAACTGTTTGCTGTCCAGTTCATGTTGCTTGTAACGGTCATGCAATTCAGCTCCCTCGCAATTGCCAATATCGTGTCTGCTTCCTCCTCCCAGGAAGTTGTTTGCACTAACCAACTATCATTTTTTAGCTCCTATCCAACACAATGCTTTTGCGTAACTGGCCAGCAGATTCCAACCAACGAGCAGACAACATTTTGCAAAGTTTTTCTTTACCCAAGAAATACCTTCACTGTACTGAAAGTATTTCAAAGAGCAATACAAATTCTCATCACTTATGCATTTTAGTCTCCTGCTATAGTGACACGCATGTGTATTCATGTTGTGTGTGTGGATTAGTTCTTGTGCTTTACATTTCCTGTCTGTAGACATCTGTGTCGAGCATCTATCTGACCCTCTTGCATCCATCTTATTTGCAGCTTTCCGGATCATTTTTAAGCTAAGCCAAAATGTGCCTACTGATTGCGTGCATATGATCTGTTTGGGTATCTGCTCCTTTCTTGTCCAAACCTCCATTTGCGTAGCCTGTGTTTGGAAACAGTCCATTCTAGATTTGGACAGTGTTGCATTAGTCGTCAAGCCTATGCATGATCCTATTCCTAATTTCCTTCCATTGGGTAGAGTGCATTGCACTAATACCACCAATAGGAATTTCATTAGGAAACAGTACATAGGAACAGTAATGTCACCTTTCGTATTGCTTCTGCATTTTTGCGTCCAGTTCCCAGTCATTTTGCACTTATGTTTATATGTTTTCCTCTGCCAAAATTCCTCTTTGCATATCTTTTTTATTGAGCATGTCAATTTCCTCCATTCCTTGTGCCTGCATTCGTCCATTTTATCCATTGAAAACCTGTGATTCATCATTAGAAAACTGGGCAAGAAACTTATGCCCATCATGATACTTGTCCTCGCTCGTGCCTGACTTCCTGTAATTGTTAGTTTGCTATTATGAAGTGTGAGTTGTTTGTGGCAATCTTCAGCATTATTGTTTCCAAAGCCCTGATCGTGTATCCTGGTGAGCTTTCATATCATCCACTCCTTGTGCCTATTGTCCATTGTAAACCTGTCTTTCATCCTTAAAAAATTGTGTTTGTACTTGAATCTTGCCTGACTCCCTGTATGTGGTAATGTGCTAATATTAAATATGTGTTGCTTGTGGTGACACTCTTCAGCATTATATTTTCCAGTGCAATGGTCGTGTATTCTGCTTAACTTGCATATCATCCGCAATGTGATGCTCCACAATTCTATGCTTGTGCCTACAGTTAATTCTCTCCCAATAGAATGAGTACCAAGTACTAATACCACCATTTGGAAGTTCCTTAACAAGTAGGACATAGGTACAGTAGCTTTTCCTGCAAAAAAGAGCACATTGTTAGTATAAAACAACATCAACATACTCTCCTTCCTAAGAGTTCGAGTTTGCTGATATAGCATGAATGTTCCTTTCCATTTCTCCCCTGTTCCTCACTAATTTTTTGCCACCCTTACTCGTATGTATGGCCATTGCATCTTATCCTCGTTCACCAGCTTTTTTCCCCTTGAATCCAACTGTCAGAATTCATGACACTCAATATTCCCAATTTCAAGAGCATAGTTGGCCAGGTGATCTGCCATTCTGTTGCCCTCTCTAAATATATGTGTGACTCTAAAGTTCATACCCTCCTTTAATTGCATAATTTCCTCCACTTGATCAGCTATACTCCATGGTGGTTTCCACACTCCATCTATTATGTTTTTAAGCATCATTGAATCAGTTTCCAACAATACGTGATTATTCCTAAGCATCCTACAATATCTCAGTGCCTCGACCATTGCTATGGCTTCTGCTTCTGTATTTGTACCCTCAGTTATTTCTTGTCCCTTTGCATATCTGATGTCTCCTTCTTCATCTCGCACACAGAAACCAATTGCACTTCTTCTTGGATTGCCTTTAGATGCACCATCAGTATTAATTTTAAGCCAGCCCTCCATAGGATAATTCCAGACCACCTTGTGATATTTTAGCTTTGGAGTATAGTTCTCCATTATGCTTACCAAGTCCTGCCACTTGTGAGGTACTTTCAATCCAGGTTTTCTCATTTGAACAAGGTTTTGAAGTGCAGTGGATACCTGATATATAACTCTACTGACTGAAACTTGATCCCCATATTTCAAAGCATTCCTCCTTTTCCACCATTCACAAACTATACAAGAAGGTAGTGCTTGCATTATTGGTTTAAGCCTAGGGACAACCTGTGCAGTCCAACATTTTACTATCGCCTGGTGCATTGACAACCCATCCAAAACTATTCCTGCTCGATGTAGAAAGTATTTCCATACAATCTTAGCAGCAGTCGATGTAAAGAATAAATGAACTAGAGATTCTTGCTTAGGTTCTATACAGCAGCAACATTTAGAGGGCATAAAATACCCCAGCCTGCTCATAAAGTCATCCAAAGGTAACTTAGCTTTCCACACCTTCCACATAAAGAATGCAATTTTGAATGGTAATCCCTTCACCCAGATAATCTTGTAAGCCATTCGAGGTTCATCTCTCCTTCTAACATATTCCCACGCAGATCCAACATTAAATTGACCTCTAGGCTCTAACATCCAACATGGAGTATCAACATTATTTGTCGTAACTGGAGGTCTTATTTTTTCTGCAATATGAGCTGCATATTCTTCAGGTAATATCTCCATCAACTTCTCCATATTCCATCCATCATCTGTTACAACATCATAGACATTGTGAATGGATTCATCTATTCCAAACTCAGCTGGAACTAGAAAATATAATGCTCCCATCCTTGTCCAGCTATCGAACCAAAAAAGAGAAGATCCCATTTTTGTCTTCCACATGATCTGATGTTCTATAGAATCCCTGCACTCAAGCATCTTCCTCCACACATGAGAACCTTCCCTCCATGGAACAACTACTGGATTGATCGTTTTACAATATTTTTTAGCCATGAATGAACTTCAAAGACTTGGTTTTGTACGAAAATTCCACCATAACTTGCAAAAAAGTGCCTTTGAGACATCATGCAATGATCTAAAGCCTATTACACCTTCCTCACATGGAATACAAAGAGTATTCCACAATGCTCAATGCCTACTGCTTCCCCCGACAGAACTGCTCCAGAAAAATTGAGCAAAGATTTTATGGAGCTTATTAATAACGTAGCTTGGAGGATTTACAGCAGATAATAGATGAATGGGCATGCTCTGCAGTACATGAGCAATCAACACTGCCCTTCCTCCTATTGACAAGAATTTGCCTTTCCACGACTGTAGCTTATCAAGAACCTTAGTGATAAGTTCTTGATAGTAATCAATCTTCCTTCGTGAATAAAATATGGGACATCCAAGATATGAAAATGGGAAATCCTTCCTGCCAATACCCGTAATACTCTCCACCTTTGTAACCACCTCCATACTTGTGGAATGATGCAAATACACAGCTGATTTGCCTTTATTAATTTTTTGCCTAGATGCTGCTTCATACGAACTCAAAACCTCCATCACCAATTGTAACGAACCAGCATCAGAAGAGGAGAAGATGATTGTATCGTCAGCGTATGTCAAATGGTTTATTTTTGGACTCCACTTAGGCATGCCAAAGCCACAAAAATAAAGGTTTGACTATAAAGCATTCAAGCCCCTCGATAATGCTTCTGCAGCTAATATAAACAATGTAGGTGAAAGAGGATCGCCTTGCTTAACCCCCCTTGACGACTTGAAAAAACCATGGGATTGACCATTTATAAGAACAGAATACCAGTTGTTTCCCACAAGATCATATACCAGCCCTATAAACCTCTCGCTGAACCCCAGTTTCCTCAGCATTTTTGTTAAGAACAGCCAGGAAAGTCTGTCATAGGCTTTCATCATGTCAAGCTTGATTACCACGTTTGGTCCAGCCTTTGTTCTTAGCCTAATATCTGTGATTATTTCTTGTGTCAAGAGAACATTTTCCACAATACTTCGACCCTTCACGAATCATGCCTGCTCTTCAGAAATAATGCCAGGAAGCATCTCAACCAACCTCTCATGAATCACCCTTGAAAAAATTTTATTGACAAAGTTGCTTAGGCTTATTGGTCTCAGATCGAAAAAACTTACTACTTCCTTTTTCTTTGGCAAAAGAACCAAATTTGTATGAGTCACGAACTTGGGTAGCTGCCTTCCACAGAAAAATGCCTTAACCATATTAACTATATCTTCCCCAATGATGTCCCAGCATTCATGATAAAAGGTTTCAATAAAGCCATCTGGACCACCTGCTGATTCTCTATTAAGGCCTAAGACACCTGCCTTAATTTCTTCTGTTGTTGGCATAAAATCGAGCTTAGTATTATGTTCTTAAGTTACCAAACAAGGAACATGATCGATGATATTGAAAGCATTTGGAACCATAGTTTCAGAAAATTGCTCTTTGTAAAAGTTGACAGCTTCATCTGCTATTTGATCTTCCTCCTATAGCCAGTTGCCCATGCTATTTTGAATTCTTTTCAGCTGCAATCTCTTTCTTCTACCATTGACCTGGGTATGAAAAAATTTAGTGTTTCTATCACCCTCCTTAAACCAGTTCATGCCAGCTTTCTACTTCCAAAAGGCTTCTTCAATGGCAAGGTATCTAATGAGTTGAGCTTGTACCAGCCGTAATATTTCTCTATTCTCTTTAGTTGGCCTTGCTTCAAATTGTCTTTCATGCACCAGTACGACCTTCTCTAAGCTTGCAATTCTCTGAAATATGTCACCATACGTAGATTTACTCCAACTAGATAATGCCTTCATCATTTTCTTCAGTTTATGATTAAACAGAATAAATGGATCTGCACTAAAATCTGCTTTCCAATTTGCTGCCACGACTGATTTAAAAGTGTCATGCTTCACCCAGAAATTAAGAAACCTAAAAGGCTTCTTTATTGGAGGAGTTTCAATATCACATTTTATAAGCATAGGACAATGGTCAGATCCTATTTTGGATAAATGAGTGATTTCTATACCTGGGAACATCTCATACAACTCTGTATTTGCAAAACATCTATCTAATCTCTTAAAAATACAGTCTTCCTCTGCCCTACCATTCCACCATGTAAATATACTGCCCTTAAAACCAAGATCTGCGAGGTTACATGTAGTGATGCAATGTTCGAAATTATCAACCTCATTTAGAGATACTGGCAGACCTCCAAACTTCTCCTCCTCATCCCATATCACATTAAAATCACCGCTACAAGCCATGAAGTTGACATGTCAGTAGCCATAGCGTATAAAGAATCCCACAGTTCTATTCTTTCTATTGCATCACACTTCGCATAAACTAAAGTAAGCATAAGTTCCACATGTGTTTCTGTATGATATAGCCTAAGAGTCAACTGTTGCACCATATTGTACACTATTGAAACATCATAAACTTCATCAATAAAATACCATATCTTGTTGGAAACATTCACTACTGCTGTGGATAAACCAATCCGACTCCTGTAGCTTTCAATTTTTCTGGACTGCTGCATTGGTTCTATCACTCCTATAAATTCAAAATGGTGTCTCCTATGCATTGTAATGAGCCTCTCAAAGGCTTGCATTGTATTCACCGATCTTACATTCCATATAATAGCCTCTATTACTGAGCAATTGATTTAGAGAGTGTTCTTCTAGTTTGCACTCCAGTTGATGGTAAACTAGAGGTATCCTTTGGTGTCTTCTTTTTTCCTTTAGTAATTGACTTAGTCTTCTCCAAATGTCTAGGGGAAAGGTCTCCTTGTCGTGCAATATTTCTGAAATTCTGGGCCATTGATTCATTATCGCAGTCAATTCCTATCATCTCCCTTTGCTCCTCCTCTCCAGTAGCAATATTATCAGTTACAATTTGCATATCAGGATTCTTGATACTGACTTCCTTAATTTGCTGTACAGGATTTATCTGCTGCTTTTCCTTAACAATCTCCAATGGAGTAGTACTTACATCACCACCACTAGCTAACTGGGAAATTGCCAAATGCTCTGTTCCTGAAGCATCACTCTCCTTAAACTCCTCCTGAGATGAATTATTAATCCCTCCTCCACCTGGATCTCCAATATTTATCTCAGTAATTTTATTATTCATTGTACTTAAATTAGGATCCTCAGCAGTTGGTAAGCTTTCATTATTATTAATCTTCATTGCATTAGAGCCATCAGCTTTGTCGACTTTCTCCACTTCATTACTATTGAGTGCATCTCCATTTACACTTTGTTCCTCCTCTTGTATTTCTACATCAGAATCCCTTTCAGCTTGCATTCCATCTGGAACTATCCCCTCCTCTGGATCTTCTTCAATTTGATTGACCCAAAGCTTTCCTCCTGACCATTGAACTCTGTCACTACATTGAAATTCTTCAATCCTTGACACAGCAGCAACAACATTCAAATTTGTTGTGTTTTTAGCCAACTCTCCTTCCACTCTAGTATCCTGAGATGGAATGTCTCGACATGAAGTATTAGTGGCTACACCATTCCCTCCAAATGTTCTCCGCACCCAATCAGCTGTTGCTTCTTTATTTTTCACCCCTTCTTGATATCCTTGATGTCCATATGCTGTAGGATTAAATTTAGGAGCTGAAGGATTCAACTGTTTTCCACTACCAGTATGCTTCTTATTGTAATTTTGATTTTTGGATTGATTTCCTTCTTTCACAGGAGACACCTTGTCCAATTAAACTACTTCTTGCACCTCATCAATGACTGCTAATTGTGCATCATGTACTACCCTTTGCCCTTCACTTGAACGATCATTTGTTTGAGCTTGATTCTGCAGATCTTCATTAGCACTTGTTGTATTGTCCCCCAACAGTGCAAATTTATTCCCTACATGAATTTGCTGACTTACTCCTTGATCAACTGGAACTATTTCCTGTCCAGTAACTACTTGTAATTCCTTTTGTTGTAGTGTCTTCCTAGCTCGATCAGCCTTTACTTCCTTCCACTGTTCCTTCCCCTTATCATTGAAATTTCCAACAACCTTTCCACTGGATAAAATCATCAGAGGTCCAGTTTGATTTGCACCTCTATTCCCTTGTCCATTAGGCATTCCTGCACCCTTACTTACATGTTGATCAGTAGCTTTTGACTCCACCAGTTCCGGATGAATTCTCCAACATTCCATCATATCATGACCTTGTAACTTACACTCCTTACAGTACTTTGGTAAATAATCATAATTAATATTCACCCACTCAGCTCTAACAGTCCCTGTTGCCTCATTCACGATATCCATACGTACCTTCTTAGGAAGATCATCTAGAAGGTTAACTAAAACCTTAACTTTTGAATAGCTAGGCCTTGTCTTATTAATCGTTGCCAAATCTAGATGAAGTGGCTTTCCCACAGCAGAATCCAACGAGAAAAGACATTCTTTAACGAAGTACGTTGGTAATAAATTTGAAAATGAAATCCACGCCATTACCTTAGGTGTTTCCTCCCCGGCTTTTAATTTAGCATCATAAATCAAAGTTCTCAATTGGTATTCGTGACCATATTTGTCTTTCACATAATACACACCCTTCGACGAAAAATCAATAAAATCTTGCCATAACATCAATCGTATTAACACATGCCTGTCACGAAGGTATCCTATATTACACTCGCCTTTAATTCCACATTGTTGCGGCACAATTCGACGTAATTCATTAAGCTCAGGCCACCCATACGAGAATTTGCAAACTACTGCATATTGTAAGCCTTCGATCACGTTCATTCGATCAACCTCTGCTTCAGTGAACGTTACCATAGGCTGTCCTTGTAACAGAACTGCTCGACGCAATGGTATAGGATTAACAGAAACATTTTTTGGCGAGTTTACATGTACTGTTGCATTAATCGCTGCTGGCTTTAGAATGTTTGAATAATCTAGGGGCTTTGGAATTGTTGAAGTGTTGTTAGGGATGGTGGGGGACGCTTGGGAGGGCTGACCAGTTAGTGTAGGAGGCTGGTCGCCGGCCGGCGATGCCATTGAAGGGCTCGCGATGGCAGTACGCTGCTTCTCCAGGTGATCGGCAAAATCGCCTGTTTGAGGAGAGAGAACAGAGCATTTGGTTTTTCCTCTTTTTTAGGTTTTTTTTTTTATTTTTTATTTTCAAATCCACTAGGCAGGTGTCTAGGGTTAGTCTTTTTTAGGGTTTTTTTTTTGCAATCCACTATTGTCCAGAGGTCCTACGTAATGAAAGAAATAAAATTTGACAGTTACATTTATCCTATTACCAAAGTTAAGTAGTATACTCAACCTTGGTATCACAAAATTCATACTATAATTAAAAATGTGATGTCAATCCTTGTAATTGTACACTAACTCCATACTTGCTCTATCATTCACGTGCAATG
>MU681230.1:18711-29631 GCA_026770625.1 Nicotiana glauca
GTGTTTCCTCCCCGGCTTTGAATTTAGCATCATAAATCAAAGTTCTCAATTGGTATTCGTGACCATATTTGTCTTTCACATAATACACACCCTTCGACGAAAAATCAATAAAATCTTGCCATAACGTCAATCGTATTAACACATGCCTGTCACGAAGGTATCCAATATTACACTCACCTTTAATTCCACATTGTTGCGGCACAATTCGACGTAATTCATTAAGCTCAGGCCACCCATATGAGAATTTGCAAACTACTGCATATTGTAAGCCTTCGATCACGTTCATTCGATCAACCTCTGCTTCAGTGAACGTTACCATAGGCTGTCCTTGTAACAGAACTGCTCGACGCAATGGTATAGGATTAACAGAAACATTTTTTGGCGAGTTTACATGTACTGTTGCATTAATCGCTGCTGGCTTTAGAATGTTTGAATAATCTAGGGGCTTTGGAATTGTTGAAGTGTTGTTAGGGATGGTGGGGGACGCTTGGGAGGGCTGACCAGTTAGTGTAGGAGGCTGGTCGCCGGCCGGCGATGCCATTGAAGGGCTCGCGATGGCAGTACGCTGCTTCTCCAGGTGATCGGCAAAATCGCCTGTTTGAGGAGAGAGAACAGAGCATTTGGTTTTTCCTCTTTTTTAGGTTTTTTTTTTTATTTTTTATTTTCAAATCCACTAGGCAGGTGTCTAGGGTTAGTCTTTTTTAGGGTTTTTTTTTTGCAATCCACTATTGTCCAGAGGTCCTACGTAATGAAAGAAATAAAATTTGACAGTTACATTTATCCTATTACCAAAGTTAAGTAGTATACTCAACCTTGGTATCACAAAATTCATACTATAATTAAAAATGTGATGTCAATCCTTGTAATTGTACACTAACTCCATACTTGCTCTATCATTCACGTGCAATGTCACCTTTCCTTCCTCAAGGGAATAAGCACAAAGTGCTAATACCACCCATAGAGGTCGTAGTGAGTGGCGTTGCATATTCCATCTTGTAGCATTCGTAGCATGCTTGAATTGCAGTGCATCTTCTCACGTTATTTTTGCATCTTCTCATGTTATGAATCCATGCCAGGATTTCAATGAATAAACAATGCACATGTCTTTCTCATCCAAGAATGTTTCTGTCATGTTCTTTTCTCGAGTGTGGCAACATGGAAATAAGCTCATTGAATTTAAATATTGCCCCAGTAGTATAACGATTTAGACCAGCCTTGCTTTTTCGGCATTGCGTGCAGTCACACTTGATCCATTATGCACGAGAATAACAGTACTTTGTCCGATCATTAGATGCGTGCCCAGTCTTCAAAAAAATCCAGCATTGAACAGATACATCTCTGTCCAGTAAATGTGCCTACACCAAATAAACAAATGAGCATCCTAGGCCTTAACCAAGAAAATGCTCCCATTTTGAAATTAAAATGTCCATGCTTTTCTTGATCAAACCAAATAGGCGTTTATCACAGTCAGCTCCTTAGAAACCCATGTGATGTCCAATTTAAAAATCAAAAAATCATGGACAGTGGACCTAGCTCCCCTCGATGCCACATCGAAACTCTGAAAATTTCCAGCATTTCGTCGTAATTCCCCAGCATGTCTGTCCAACCTCTAAATGATTGGGCATCTGTATCATTTACTGTACAGTACCTCATCCCAATATTCTTATTGCAATTGTTTAAAAATCCCTGTCGATTCCTCTCCATCGAGCATGCTTCCTCGATATCCTCCTGTCCAGCATGTGCTCCAGCGGCGTTCCCAATTGCCAAAGCTGTAAAGGTCCAGCTCCTCGAAGACAACCAGCCTTCTTCCAATGTGTTCTTTTTTTGTCAGGCATCAATGTTGGCGTGACTGTATGGTGTACAGATTCCTCCATCTCTAGGAAAGTGGGTGCATTGAATACTACACCCAAGGTAAAGCACATGCGTACAGGCATGTGATGTTCCAATAGTGAAAAAGCTGATTTCTTTTTCAAAGAATTGGCTATGCTCCTCTGCTAGTGTAACGCATATGCATGTTGTCCCCTTTGTAGGACTTGTGTTTTCTACTAAGTAAATCCTTTTCCAGTAGATAGTTATAAAAAATTCCAAAGTACCAAGTCCAGTAGGTTCCTGCAAAATAGAAGCAAAGTTAGTGTGATAAACGAGAACCATCATTTCATCCCCAATGCTTTCCTCCTTCACTTTTCCTATCTTCTTGCAACCCTTATTCTAAGATTTGGACATTGTAGTTTATCCTCGTTAACAATCCTTCTGCTTTGTATATCAAGGTCCCAAAAATCATAGCATTCATTTTCTCCACTGTCTAGTGCAAAGTTAGCTAAATGATCTGCTAACTTGTTTCCCTCCCTAAAAATGTGAGAGATTCTGAAGTTGCATCCATGTTTTAATCTCCTTATTTCCTCCACCTGCTCCACAATGCTCCATGGTGGCTTCCACACTCCATCTATAATGTTTTTCAACATAAGTGAATCTGTTTGGATCCATACGTTGTTGTATTCAATGGCTCGACACATTCTGATTGCCTCCACTATTGTCATTGCTTCTGCTTCATTGTTGGATCCCTCTCTTATTTCTCTTGCCAATGCATACTTGACATTTCCCAATTCATCTCTCAAAACTACCTCAATAGCACTTCTCCCAGGGTTCCCTCTAGATGCCCCGTCAGTGTTTGCTTTTATCCATCCCTCCATAGGAAGTTCCCAGGTCACCTTCTCATATTGCAGCCTAGGAGAATAGTTCTCAAGCATATGTAGCAGGTTATGCCATTTCTGAGGAATAAGTAGGCCAGGCTTTCTGAGTTTTACCAAAGATTGTAGGGTAGATGACACCTGATATATGACTCTGTTAACTGATACTGCATCGCCATATTTTAACGAATTTCTCCTTTTCCATAACTCCCATACAATACATGCTGTCAGAGCTTGCATTATTGGTTTAAGTCTTGAAATGACTGGAGCAGTCCAACACTTTGTAATAGCCTGGTGCATCGATAGGTCTTCAACTGCAATTCCTGCTCTCATCAGAAAATATTTCCACACTATCGTTGCTGTATTTGAAGTGAAGAACAGGTGCACTAGAGTTTCTTCTTTTGGCTCTGTGCAACACCAGCACCTGGATGGCATCAGGTAACCAAGTCTCTTCATGAAATCATCCAGTGGTAACTTTCCTTTCCAAACTTTCCACATGAAAAATGATATCTTGAATGGAAGTCCTTTTACCCATATCATCTTGTAGGCTAATCTTGGATTGTCTCTTCTTCTAAGGTAATCCCAGGCTGATTTGACAGAGAAATGGCCCTTAGTTTCTAACATCCAGTATGGAGTATCGAGCATCATGTGGTCTGCTGGTGGTCTTATGTTCTGCAGAATGTGTTGTGCCAGTTCTTCAGGTAATAGTTGGTGCATCCTATCCATATTCCATCTTCCATCTTGCACTACTTCATTGACATTCTGTATGTTCTCATCTATTCCAAAGGTTGCCGGAACTTGAAAATATAAAGCTCCAAATTCTGTCCAGTTGTCGAACCAAAACTGTGCTGATCCCATGTTAAGCTTCCACAAGATCTGATATTCAATTGAATCTCTGCATTCAAGCATTTTTCTCCAGGTATGTGATCCCTCCCTCCATGGCACAATGACTGCATTTAACTTCTTACAGTACTTTTGACACAAAAATGAGCTCCATAAGCTAGGCTTTGTTCTCAAATTCCACCATAGTTTACAATAAAGAGCCTTTGAAACATCATGTAAGGATCTGAATCCTATACCACCTTCTTCACAAGGCATGCACAGTGTGTTCCAAGAAGCCCAATGCCTTGTATTTCCTCCCACATTACTTCTCCAAAAAATCCTTGCAAAAATCTTGTGCAACTTGTTAATGACATAGCTAGGAGGGTTTACTGCAGATAGCAGATGTATTGGTAAGCGCTGCAGTACATTCGAGATCAATACTGCCCTTCCTCCTACTGACAAAAGCTTGCCTTTCCACGACTGAAGTTTGTCCACGACCTTGGTAATTAGCCCCTCATAATATTCCATCCTTCGTCTTGCATAAAAAATAGGACAACCCAAATAGGTGAAAGGAAAGTCTTGCCTTCCTATACCTGTGATCCTTTCCACTTTACTGACGACCTCACTATCAGTTAGGTGGTGCATATATATAGCATATTTTCTCCTATTAATCAGTTGCCCAGAGGCCAATTCGTAAGACTGTAGAACCTCCATTACAAGCCTTAAAGATGTGGCATCAGGAGAATAGAAAATTATTGTATCATCCGCATAGGATAGGTGATTTATTTTTGGACTCCATTTAGGCATACCAAAACCACAAAAATAGAGGTTTGAGTGGAGGGAATTCAAACCTCTAGACATGGCTTCTGCAGCAAGTATAAATAGAGTAGGGGACAATGGATCACCTTGTTTAACTCCCGTAGATGATTTGAAGAAGCCATTTGGCTGTCCATTTATCAAAATAGAGTACCAGTTGTTCCCTACCAGATCGAAAATCAGACCAATGAAAGCTTCTGAAAATCCCATTTTCCTCAACATTTTTGTAAGAAACAACCATGATAGCCTATCATATGCTTTTGTCATATCGAACTTGATTACTACATTGGGGCCAGCTTTAGTTCTAAGTCTGATATCTGTGATGATTTCCTGTGTGAGCAACATATTTTCTACTATGCTTTTACCTTTTACAAAGCCTGCCTGCTCCTCAGAGATTATATTAGGCAACATTTCAACCAGCCTCTCATGTACGACCCTAGAGAAAATCTTGTTTACAAAATTGCTAAGACTGATTGGCCTCATATCTACAAATATAGTCACTTCTTTTTTCTTTGGTAATAGAACCAAGTTTGAATGAGTAACACTCTTGGGAAGCTGCTGTCCGCAAAAGAATGCCTTTACCATATTTACCACATCCTCTTCAATAATCTCCCAGCATGTGTGATAAAACGCACCTGTGAATCCATCAGGGCCACCTGCAGAATGCCCATTGAGCCCCATCACTGCATTCTTTACTTCCTCTCTAGTAGGCATTGCCATCAGCTTGTCGTTCTGATCTTCATTTATAAGGGTAGGCACATGGTTCAGGATGTCGAAAGCAGTAGGAACTACATTCTCAGTGAACTGATCTTTATAGAACTTTATTGCTTCTTCTGATATCAATTCTTCCTCCTCAATCCAGTTATCATTGCTGTCTTGGATTCTTGTTAACTTCAATCTCTTCCTTCTCCCATTAACCTGTGCATGAAAGAACTTAATATTTCGATCACCCTCCTTAAACCACATCATGCCAGATTTTTGCCTCCAGAAATCTTCCTCTATTGCTAAATATTTTATCATTTCAGCTTGAACCTTTTGTAACCTCTGCCTATTCTCTTGTGAGGGATTGACCTCGAACTGCCTCTCATGCACCAAAACAACCTCTTCTAAGCTTGCAATTTTCTGAAAAATGTCCCCATACGTAGCTCTACTCCAAGTTGATAGTGCTTTCTTGAGTTTCTTTAATTTGTAGTTAAAAATAACAAAAGGATTAGCACTGAAATCTGCAGTCCAATTCTCTTTTACTACATCTTTGAAAGAATCATGTTTAACCCAGAAGTTAAGAAATCTGAATGACTTCTTAATAGGAGGTGTTTCAATATCACATTTCAGCTGCATTGGGCAATGATCCGATCCAGTTTTGGATAAATGAGTTACCTCCAGTCTAGGAAAGGTCTGTTGCAAATCTGAGTTACCAAAGCATCTGTCCAACCCTTTGAAAATACAATCCTCTTCGGATCTTCCATTCCACCAAGTAAAAATGCTCCCTTTAAAGCCCAAATCAGTCAAGTTGCAGGTATTGATGCAATGCCTAAAGTCATCGACCTCATTGATAGAAACAGGTAAACCACAAAACTTCTCCTCTTCATCCCATATCACATTGAAATCTCCTACGAAAAGCCAAGGTACTTTCATATCAGAGGCTATTGCATACAAAGTGTCCTATAGTTCAATCCTTTCTATATGGTCACATTTTGCATATACCAAAGTTAGTATCAGTTCTACATGTGTTTCAGTATAGACCAATCTCAAAGTCAGCTGTTGTACCATGTTATACAGAATAGTAATATCGAATACTTCATCAATAAAAGCCCATATTTTGTTTGAGACATTCACCACAGCCTGTGCTAGACCTATTCTTGCTCTGTATCTTTCCATCTTGCTTGATTGTTGCATAGGCTCCAAAATGCCAATGAATTCAAAATGATGTTGTCTGTGCATTGTAATTAGCCTCTCGAAAGCTTGCATAGTATTCACTGACCTAACGTTCCAAATTATGGCATCCATTAATGATTTTGGGGTTTGGACACTGCTCTCCTAGTTTGAACTCCTCCTGCTGGTGCAT
Organism: Nicotiana glauca; assembly: GCA_026770625.1. Taxonomy (NCBI): domain Eukaryota; kingdom Viridiplantae; phylum Streptophyta; class Magnoliopsida; order Solanales; family Solanaceae; genus Nicotiana; species Nicotiana glauca. The sequence continues at coordinate 25,102 of MU681230.1, forward strand.
TTGAAGTATCTTTTGACTGTTTCCTTCTACCTTTAGCTGCATTTTTTGCTTGTTCAATATCTCTTGGTGATAGGTCTGCTTGTTTAGCAATGTTGAGGAAATTTTGCGCTGTTGATTCTTCATCAATATCTCTGCCTGCATGTTCTTCTTTTTCAATTTGTCCAGCTATCTCCATATTGTTTTCTATATGTATAACATTGCCTGCCTGTTTTGTAGGGGCCAACACAAAGTCAAGCTGCCTTTGATTTTGTGCAGATTTTGATGGAACAGTGATTGCCGCTGAAGACTGCCCTGTGTTCTTTTGTTTCTTTTCTGCACTTTGTATTTCTTTTGTATTGACTGTGTCATTGGATTTATTTTCTTTTTGTACAGTCCCTCCTAGATCTATGATATCAATGTCTACTTGTTTGGGATCTGTTCCTCGCTCGTGAGGTGTTTCGTTGATTAGCTTCATTTTGTCCTTTTCCTTGCTAGCAGATGCATGGCAGGAGCTTTGAGTTGCATTGGGCAACATCAGAATTTTGTTGCTATCAGTTGCAAGTTGATCTTAAGCTTCTTTAGTAGACTCATGTTTGTTGGTATCAGCTGCTGTTTGTGAGCCCTGAAATTCAGTTGACTGATTTTTAGCCTTTACTATATCATTCACACTTTGTTCCTCATCTTCTACTTCATTGTTTGGTACTTTATCCCCACGCAGTTCATCATCACTTAGCATTATATTCGGAATTATACCATCTTCTGCAACCTCTTCAATTTGATTGTCCCATAGCTTTCCATGTACCCAATTTAGCTTTTCATTGCTCTTAAATTTTTCAAAATCAAGGTCTTGGGCAAATTCTTTAGCATTATTCATTGCCAGCATTTCTTCCACTCTTGTATCTTGCGAAGGTATTTCTTGATATGAAGTATTCATTGCAGCTAGATTATTGGTGAAATTTTTCTGAACCCATGATGATGTGCTTTCCTTTTTGTGCGTTGCCCACTTCCTTCATCAATATGCTGTGAACCATCTATTTTGTTGTCAACTGACACATGTGCAGGTCTCCTAGATGAACTAGGAGGAGTAACGTTTCGAACCATTTGTCTAGTCGCAAAATCAAATACCTGCTCTTCAGACTGATTGTCCACAAAAGTATGATTATTAATGGGGACTGCATAATTAATGTTCGCCGGCATTCTGGAATTAGAGGCAACATTTTGAACAGCATTACAACCTTGCTTATTTTTACCAATTTCTTCACTCTTTTCCACTTCTAAGCATGCAAACTTGTTGGTTGTCTGAACTTGCTGTGGAATTATTTTTTGAGTGTTTACAGCCACTATTTCTTGTCCAGTTTTTGCTAAATTAGCTGCCTGCTTCTCCTTTGCTTGCACCCTCCTTTCTTTAACCTCCTTGCATTGAGCAACTTGATTGCCAACAACTTTACCACTTGTAAGAACCATCTTTGGAGCATTGTTAGTTTTGTTATCCTTGTTAGGTTGCACTCTAACATCTGTTGAAAGATGCTTTTCATCATTTTTGTTGGCCATTAGTTCTGGATGAGTTTTCCAGCACTCAAAGACGTCATGGCCCTGAAGCTTACATTCCTTACAATATTTGGGTAGATAGTCATAATTGATAGTCACCCATTCAGTTCTAACCTCTCCAGTAGGTTCATTTACAATATCCAGTCGAACCTTCTTAGGCATGTCTGCTAGCAGGTCCACCAACACTTTAACGCGTGCACAGCTAGGTCTAGTTTTCTTGACAATAGCTAAGTCCAAGTGGAGGGGTTTACCAACTGCAGAAGCTAGAGAGAACAAGCATTCTCTAACAAAATAAGTAGGCAGCGGATTAGGGAATGAGATCCACGCCATTACCTTAGGTGTCTCTTCGCCAACTTTAAATTTAGTATCATAAATCAAGGTTCTTAGTTGATATTCATTTCCAAGCTTATCCTTTACGTAATACACACCTTTTGACGAGAAGTCTACATAGTCTTGCCATAATGTGAATCGAATCAAAATGTGCCTATCACGTAGATATCCAATGTTGCATTCAGCTTTGATGCCACACTGCAAAGGAACGATGCGACGTATTTCATTGATATCTGGCCATCCGTATGAAAATTTGCAAACAACTGTCTGTTGCAAACTTCCATAAGGTTCATGCGATCGACTTCTGCTTCAGAAAATCTTATAGTTGGATGCCCTTGGAAGACTTGGGCTTGTCTTGGAGCAATTGGCTCAACTGCTGCTCGATCTTGCATTGTCGCATTATTGGTCGTTGGTTTTACAGCATTTGCATAGTCCATAGGTTTTGGAACATTATTTGCTGTCGTGCAAGGCTGGGTGATGTTGGGGGGTGGTCGTGGAGGTGGCCCACTGGCCATCGTGGCCATGGTACCCAAAACGCGAAACCTCTAGTCTTCAATACGAAAACTAGAACTTTAGAAGCTAAAGGAATCACCCACACGTAAAAAGCTTCACTAATCACTAACAAAGCTTCTTCAGAAGTCCATATAATCACGTTACAACAAGAATATGCTGTCGAAGCTACAGTAACAGAGCAAGCTACGATCTGAACAGCTTTAACGAATGAAACTGAATGCTACAGTAACTTCGTAAGCAACTTTAAGATCTACTGCTTATAGATAAAGATTGTAGGGTAAAACCAAAAGGAAGTTGTTTGTTATGAGAAGGGTGTTCTTTTAAAATCAAATTTGTGATGTTTCCATATCAAAATCTGATCAAAACTCCATAGATTTCGCGTCACTGTTCATTGCTACAGTGACGGCGCCCTAGAGAGAAGCCGGAGTGTTTTTCTAGAGAGAGGTAGGTTTGTTTTAGGGTTTAGGGTTTTGTTTTTTAGGGTTTTTTTTTTTTAAGCAATCCACTAGGCAGGGCCTAGGGCTAGTTTTTATATATAAAATCAAACAAAAGCAAATACAAATAGTGTGTCATGATGTCTAAAGTGCTGAAAAAATAAACTTTGCCTAGGACATAATACCTATGATCAAAATTAAGCAAAGTGCTCAAAATTGATATCACATAATGGCTATTAAAATTTGCAAAATAAAAAACTAGCCCTATAATCTTCATAACCTTTCCAGCAGCCCATTTCAAACAAATCATAAACGTTGGCCCAAATAAATTCACTCGTTTCCACTGTTTAGCAGCCCAGTATATACCATAGTACGGCTTCCGCTTCTCATACCGCCCTGGCCCAATTGTGAGGCCCAATATCACTGCTTGTATCACCTGTGACCCCTTCCAACTCATCAACACCTTTATTTTACCCAAGTAACCATGAATTGCCCTTTTCAAAATTAACCCCTTTATAAATAACCATGGCCAGCCCCTATAATTGTCTAAATAGCCCCATTTGACTTTACTAGTTCCCCACTTCAAAACTGCATAACTAACCCCATTGCTTATTTCCTTGTCCATATTATAAGTATCCAATGTCATCTCTGAAGCCCAAAGAGCCACTGCCCATATATTACATGCATAGCATAATCCAGCGCCTTAATACTGTTGCCCAGATAGCCATAATCCCTTACCCATACCAACTTAATTAATTTAAGACATAACCACTTAAATATCCCCCAATTACCTGAACACGTGTTATGCTGCACCAACCCCCATATACTCTTTCCTATTACCCATTTAGTATACTTTCCTAATCCCATTTCATTTGTCTGAGCCCCTGAGCCCCTCTTCCCCTTTCTCGATTCTTCTTTCCCCAACCTTCCCTCTCCACCATAGATATTTCCACAAATTTCTCTGATGATTGAGATGACTACCAAGATTAACCTGCTGATTAAGAGATTTGCAATGCGATTGAACCTGAAGCTAATTCTTCCTGTCTATTGCCTTCCTTGTCGTGGATTGCCAATCAGTGAAATAGCTCAATAAGGTGTGTTTCTTTGTCCCCTTTGTGACGCATGTAGAATCCTTAGTCAGATCTGTTATCTTCATCATTTTACTTGCGTATTTGACCTCTGTTTGTACTTTCTCATGTTTTGCTAATTTCTTACACAAATGCATCATCCATTTAACTCCTTTATTTGGAGTTTTATTGTCTGCATATTGTGTACATGTGTAGTCCTTCTGTGCTTCATCCAGCTGAAATGTGTTGTCTGCAATTCGTATTACTGAGTAGAACCTTAAGCTGATTTGTCTTATTTTTGCTTTTGATGTTGTTCTACTTCTTGTGTGATGTGTGTTTGTTGCATGTGCATATTTGAGACTGAATGATAGGATGTTAGTGTGATGTAACACCCTTATTGGAATATTTAGTACATTTATCCTTATTTGGTACACTACAATCTTTATAAAAGAGTTTGTGGCCTTCTTCTTAACTATTCTATCCTCTAGGCTTAATTCCACCTTGATGGATTGAGTACTCAATACTGATACCACCACCTGGGGTTTCCTTAAACCATAGAACATAGATAGAAAAGAGTAACCTGCAAAAAATACACAAAGTTAGTTAAAAAAGCCAATTTCATACTCTCCTCCCTAAGGACTTGAGTATGAAAACTGCCC
>MU681233.1:0-33136 GCA_026770625.1 Nicotiana glauca
CCTGTGGCCTTTAACACATTTCGACTTCGTTGAGATTTGGATTTGGGTCACATAAATGTGCACCCGTATTAGGAAAGTAAATTATTAATAGCGCGCCTAAAGTGACTAACGCGTTATTATTTTTAGGGAAGGCCGTGCAAATTCACTAAACGGCACATCCCGAAGTCTAAGTATTTTTTAATATATACATTTATGAGGGCCCCGCAGCTTGTGAATTTTTATTCGACGAGGCTCATCTCATTTTATTTATTTACAAATCGAACCTAAAACAACTACGATTCTCTACTTTATTTTCTCTAGCTAACCAAAACCCCGTCAATCCATGTATACACTCAGAAATCAATGTCTCTATAAGTGGACGAGGTCACAGTATCAAAATCTTGAAAGAAGGCTAATCCTAAATCTTGTATTTCACTATTCCTTGAACTAGAGCTAAACAAATAAAATAAAGGGGCATAATATATCATTTTTAAATAAACCAATCACACAAACAATGATGAAAAAGACAACAAAATATTCTGCCAATACTTTTAAGGAAATTAGCTAAAACTCAAGTTAACAGGAATAGTTAATCCATTCAAATGAACACACACAAATACACAATAAAGATCAAATGGAGAAAATGAGAGACGAACCTTGACGAACTTGAGCGGAATCACAACCCAAGGAACGGAATACCACTGACTGAGCTACCGACTTAAGCGACAATCGACGACTTCAATCAACAAACAGAAATGACGACTTGAACAGACCTCAATGAGTTTGAGGATGACATTTTCCGGCGAGTTGAAGAAGAAGGAGATGGAGGGTCGTTTGGTCTGTTGATGGCGTTCTCTAGGGTTCAGCCTATTTCTTTTTTTTTTTTTTTTTTGTTTGCTTTCGCTAGGAAGATGACCGGAGAGGAAACAACGTCGTTGGTAAGGTTCAGCAGCTATGGCATCGAGGTGGTCGACAGGAGGCTCGACGACGTGCTGGTTCGTTGGTTGAGACGTGAAGGTTGACGATATGCTGGTTCGTTGGGGGTTGGTTATGATGTGACAATGGCGTGAAGCTCAGGGACAGCAAGGGTGATCGACGGAGGCGTGCAGCTGTGGGGCTGGTGTGGCTGTTGGATTTCGTTGCTGGGCTGGTGGTTAACGACGTGGCGACGACGAACGACGGGCTGTGTCGCTGGTGGGCGACGAGGCTGCTTGGTTGCGACAGTGGTGAGGGTGGTTGGGCGATGGACTGAAGGTCGACGGAAAGTGGTCGACGATGGTGTAGGAGGGCTGGAGAGTTTTTTGATTCCTTGATCTCAAGGAAGAAGATGAGGCAACAGTCCTATATTTCCAAAAACGTGATCTTCCTCCTCTAATCCCCTCAATCTCCTCTTCCTCCCAGTGTATATGTATTGTGTAATATAGCTCCTTTTCTCTTTTCAAAATCCTCCACCTTCTGTCCCCTCTTGCTCACGTGAAGTCCTTCATTTTTTATTCAAATGTTGTTTTGTATTGTTTTTTTTTTTAAAATATCTGATCCCTTCTTTTTTCCCACTTGCTCACGTGAAGTCCCTCTATTGTATTGTGTGTTTATAATATATATTGTGTCCATTCCTCCCTCCTTCTCATTTGTCCGTTGGAAAACATTTCAATGCCCACGTGAGAGACAAGTGTGATGGTCTTCACGTGGGTTTGTGGCCCAAGACCTCGTGTTTCGCCCGTGTCCCCCACGTGTGCGGGGCTCGGGTTATTATGGGTTAGGTCCGAAAATTAAGATTAAATCCGGGTAGTTTAAACCCGAATATTATTCTTTGCCCGAAACCGAGAATAAAGACACGAAGTTATTTAATTAATCCTACGCAAGCGAAATAACTATAAAATAAGACAAAACTATTTTTATATTTTTTTTCAAGATTTAAAATAACTACCAAACATTAATAAAACTATTTTTTGCAATTTTCGTTTTTATATAAAATTAAAAATATAAAGTACTATTTTTGTATTTTTTTGAGTTTAAAAATGATTTCAAGACACTAATAAAACTATATTTTTTTGTAATTTTCGAAATTAAATAAGGATTAAAAATAAGGTGATATTTTTGTATTTTTCAAGTTTACGAAAATACATAAACTAAATTTATATATCATTTTTTGTAATTTTTATTTTTTTGATGAAAATAAAGTAAAATGGTCCAAACTAGCTAAAATAGCTATATTAGGCCTAAACTAAATATTTTACGCTAAACTCGTGAAAATTCTCGGGGAGGGTCAAAAATCACGTGTTTACATTCCCCATAGAAGGAAAACACAACACCAAATAAACATAAGGAAAGGGTATCCCACATAACATCCGATACGGCGTGCAGCCCACTCCCAGCTACCCATCAAGCCAAAATGCTCGAGCTCACTGAACATATGAATACTGATATCAAGTACAACAAACTGCACAAATAAAATTGTGGGAAAATAAATGAAAGTGTTAACACATGAAAGAAGTAAGCACGACTAAGGTGCAATAAGCAAATAAAAATCACGAGGGCTATCTCACCCGCATCGCGGTAAGGCCTGAACAGAATTACTACCTACGGGGGAAATAATCATATAACCTCACCGCCTAATACAAAATAAAAGAGTAGCACATGTCATAGGCTAGGGGAACAAATAATATCCATTCTGCCTGATAACATAACCAAAATAACGATCTCACAGAAGCACTCAAACTTGATCTGATACAGGATACATATTCTCATTGAACTTTAAATAGCCCCAACCAAATCCTGATTATTTTAAATAGGTAAATGTCCTTTTCGAAAATCCACAGTGACCTAGGAATCAGGCGTGCTATTAACTTTCTCATCCTCAACGTTTCTTCATAATCCGCAAACAAGAAATAGTCCACATATGAGGGCATCTGGCCCCAAAACCTCAGGAATACCAAAGTTTCCATACCCGAACTCAACTACACAAATCGTATGACTAATACATCACCCACACCCTATCGTACTGCTGAAGGACTCATATAGAGTTTCTGACCGCGTAGCAAAACATGAACGTCGAAAACCTCAAACCCAGTAATCATCATGCTACCAGCCACGCACCCGCAAACAAAACCTCAAGGTCCTTCCCCCAAATGCACACTCTTCACATATGATAGCCAACAATGCCGACACTCTATTAATTTCATATACTAATTCAGGAGAAAAACACAATGTACCACATATTCTTTATGCCCATAGAAGACACCCAACTCAAGCCATAGTCAAATCATCGAGAACCCTCTGGAATCCGCTGGCACACAACTAAACCATCAGGACTACACCTCCCCAACTCAACCGAGTCACACAAACTGCCCAATCCAAGAGTGCTGCCTCAAATGCAAGTAGAGAATTCCCATTCAAAAGGGGCCATTTACTTCCATGGCTATGCTGACCCAACACTTACTGAACTGGCTCATTCCTTCGAATAGTCGATATGTAATAACTCCCATCAAAGACCTACATATAGATGAATTTAGCATGAACTAAGTAGCAAGAAACTCATAGACCACCGCATTACCTCTAAACCACCTCGTTTTGCCGCAACCACGATACCCACGCTGAATAGACCTCTTATGAATCTAAGGTTGTTTCTCCGACTCCTCTACATACTAAAATATAGATCCACTATTGATGTAGAAATACCGTAATCCCCAACATCATTCCGTTCGAGATCTTAGGCGTTGGTCATACCCCAAATCTATAAACCTACTAATACCACATATATACATACCTCAGGCTAAAACTAATATAAATCTCACTCTGCAATCTGAATGCCACTATTGGACTCCTATACTTGGCGCAAAGCCATATAAAACAACGTTTGATAATCCGCAAAACTAACCTTTACGGCTCGCACAACACAAGTCACAAGGTACACCAATACCACCATCTATTCCCAATCAATACCCACCTCGTGACCTTGCCACAATCGCGATGACTAGTCAACCAATCAAACATTTCCAAGCTTGCACTCATCAACCAGATGCCAGAAATCGCTGCGCCTCCATATGAACAACTGACTAGTCTCTCAATACCTCTTATCTTCAGCCTGAACAGCACATTGAGAAAATGCCTAAGCATCCCTGACTCTTTCGTAGCTCGTCTGTAGCATCACGAACCATTGGTGCATGGAGAACGCTGAGAGCGTAATATTATACATGAGTGGATGTAAAGGAACATATGTTATACACTTCAAGATGAATAAATACCACACGATAAGGAACGAAAGAAGTGGAATTTCCTAATAGTTCTGTAGCCTCTCGAAGATAAGTACAGACGTCTCCGTACCGATCCGCAAGACTCTACTAAACTTACTTATGACTCGTAGCACCCATGAACATAGAGCTCTGATACCAACTTGTCACGACCCAAAATCCCTCCGAAGGAGTCGTGATGGAACCTAGTCTCTAAACTAGTTAAGCCTAGCATTTATTGAAATAACATTAGCATTTACTAACTTCAAATTAAATAACTCTCAATAGATCACAATTCCCCAAAACTGGTGGTACAAGTCATAAGTCTTTCTAAGAGTAGTTATATAAAATAAATACAACATTGTTCCAGAACAAGAAGGACTCAATGGAACGTAAATATAAAAGAAGGTGACTTCGAGGCCTGTGAATGCAGCAACAGGTTACCATGAGTTTCCACCGCAACCATCCGTACAACTACTATCAATCAATACCTGGATCTATACACATAAACGTACAGAAGTGTAGTATGAGCACACAACGGCGGTGCCCAGTAAGTATCAAGACTAACCTCGGTGGGGTAGTGACGAGGAATAATAAAGACACCTACTGGTCAAATGAAATGAACAATATATGATAGTGAAATATTGAGATAACAATAACGAGATAATATCAATAGCGAAGAGAAATCAAAATACAAACAGTAGAAATAATAAATGGAGAACACAGGTAGTAACAAACAATACCCAAGTAAATCAGATAACCAAGTAAATCAGATAACCAAGTAAATCAGATAACCAGGTCAATAAGATAACTAAGTAAGACAGATAACCAAGTAAATCAATACTAACATAACAGGAACTGAGACAAGTAAGAATGTATTCAAATAAAGAAGGTAATACTAACTCACTCAATCACATCATGTCTAATACACAATCCCGACCACCTCAATCCACGGTTTCTCATCTCATAACTCCAACTTTCGAACCTTCAGTACACATAGCATCTTGTGCCCCCATAATTTCCATCTTACTTTTAACAACAAAATCCATATGCTATACAATACATAATGTTCGTACAAATGCACTAAAGATGTTCAAGAAGTCTCATTTACCTAATATAAGTAAATTACAATTTCTAAACTAATTAAGAAAAGCCAGCAAGAAAAGATGAAGTTGTTTCTTTTAAAATCATTTGAGTAAAGAAGGTGCCCCTTTCAATTAAAATACAACATCGAATAGATTATTACCCTTTACATTGGAGTTAATAACTTAAAGCTTAGTATAAATTCCTTTTTTTAAAATAAAATACAACCTCAGGCGGTTTAAGAGAGTATAATTGAGAAACTAATTGAATTAAAGATGTAACAATTATTGAAGTTTGAAGTATTGAAATGTGTATATATATATATATATATATATATAAATACGGCGAGGTATTGAAAACATTGTATGTTCCAACATAAAGGATCACAGCAATAAAGGGATTTAAACAGTTAAAGCACTTGAATTGATAACAACAAATAAACACAGCAACAGAAAGTGCACGGCATCACCCTTCGTGCTTTTACTCTCGTTCTTACCATAAGAATCAATATTCACTTTTATTCTTTCTTGTTGCTACGTGCAACCCGATCCCAAATCATATAATACCGTTGCGGCATGCAACTCGATCCCATTTCACGTAATACTGTTTCAGCGTGCAACCCGATCCCATTTCACATAATATCGTTGCGGCGTGAACCCGATCCCACTTCATATAATACCATTTTGGCGTGCAACCCGATCCCATTTCATATAATAATGTTTCGACGTGCAACTTGATCCTATTTCAGTTAATACCATTGCGGCATGCAACCCGATCCCATTTCACATAATACAGTTACGGCGTACAACCCGATCCTATTTCTTGTAATAATATTGCGGTTGTGCAACCCGATCCCAACATACACATCAACACCAGTCACAAAAGAATCCCAGCAAGGGTATAATAAGGAAACAACAATATCCTGGCAAGGGAACCAACAGTAAGAATTAAATATGTCCCGGCAAGGGAATCAACTATAACCAAACTTGTACCAACAATTAACTTCACAATGAAACCTCAACTAAACAACAAGACATAATAAGCACGTGATAACTACACCGATAACCACAACAATTGGACATATAACCTATTTGCACGAAGCCATAGAGGAACTCACAATCAACAAGTATCAAAACAATAAGGAAGGCAATCACTTTAATTAAGGCAATTAAGGGTCAATGCAACACGTAAGAATTAGAGTAAAGCTAACAACATCATATGGAGTATATAGAGACAATTTAAGCAATTATTAAACCCAATCATAACAGAATACTTTCCACATATTGAACATAAAGACCTAAGAACCCTAGAGCATATTTCCCTCAAATAACTTTGAGCACACACTCGTCACTTCGTATGCACAGACTACAATTAACATAGAAGACTCAATTCCTAAGGGGAAGTCCCCCACACAAGGTTAGGCAAGATACTTACCTCAATTCGGCCAATTCAATACTCATGGCTAACAGAGCTATAATGGAGTTAGATGGTACCTCATTCTGAAAAACTAGAGCAAATACACATGCCTTCACTAGAGAAATTATTTTTGTAGAAAAAATGCCCAGAATATATTTGGTACACAAAGATGGTATTCACTGCTTAAAGAGGAGTAGAGAACCTCTATTGTACTATTGTGTTAAAACTAACAAATTGCAGTAATTATTTCAAATTCTCACAGATCCAAGAAGGACAAGGTGCCGGAACAAAGGAGAAGGCCAGCTACTATAATGAGATTTTGATTTTGAAAAAAAAATAGATTCCTTTAAAAAGGAGGTGGTGTCAGATCATACGCAAATGCGTACTCACAGCGAGATGGGGTACACACTACATACCCTCACGAGTCGAAAAACATAACACGAACTCGCTCTCGCAATAGGAACAACAAAATAACCTCTAAAATCGCAAAACAGATGCCAACACACATGAAATCGCAACCGAGTGTCCGGACCATATCGAATAAACTTCAAATGATACCTAATTTTGCTGGCAAGTTCCAACTGATGAAGCGGACATATTCCAAGTTCCGAAACCACAATCAGGACCCGATAGCCTTAAAGTCAAATCCTTGGTCAATTCCTTCAACTTTAGACTTCTAAAATGAGAGTCACTTCTAAAATCCTTTCTGACCCTCTCAAAAACCCTAATCGACAATGCACGCAAGTGATAATACACTATGTGAATCTACTCGTGACCTCAAACTGCCGAACCGGATGTAATTGCTCAAAACGACCAGCCGGGTCATTATAAGAAGAGTCTGACCTCGTTCAACTTACAGAGGGTTAACATTTCAATCAACTCGAAATAACACCCCCACGACCAAAGTCCATCGCCAAAGAAGAGTTCGACCTCGTTCGAATTAAAACGGGTTAACATTTCAATCAACTCAAAATAACACCCTATGGCCAAAGGTCATCGTCAAATAAAATATTTGACCTCGCTCGAATTACAATGGGATCACATTTCGACCAACTCGACATAACACCCCTACGGCCAAGGGCCATCGTAAAAAAGAAAAAGTTTGATCTCACTCAAATATATATGAAAAGAGCGACCTCGCCCAAATCAACAAAATTTTGATCAAGTCGAGACTGATTTTGACCAAAATGACAAATCCGAATACAACCTCATTTTTGGTTAAGTATGTGAATCCGAAGACTTCATTTGGACTCATGCGACAAAATACTACTCGATTTAACTAAAATCGGTTTCCCTAAAAAGCCAAGAATTCACCATACAAAAATCCAAAAAATCTATGCCAAATCAAGAAAAAAATATGTAAAACAAGGGGAAGGGAGAAATACACAAAGGGTGTACAACGACGGAGATCCCTTTTATTTAAACAGTGATGCAAATGGTCGTAGATTAGACACGGCCAAAACCGGCCCAGTACAAAAAAAGACTAAGGTAAAAACTTTTCACTCGGCGTCATCACCGCCGTCCTCCCCATCCCATTTCCAGGAAACTCCTCCTCGGTGTCAGCATCCTCACCGACCTCCGGCATCGCAGGATCATAGCAATAGTTAACAGGAGCCTCTCGTGCCTTCACCCAAGCTCCTTCATAAGCGGCTTCAGAAATATTTTCCGCCTCTCACAAACTCTTGTATATGTCCTTCTGGGCCCCGACATGAACCTAAAGCTCGTGCAAATGGCGAGGGACAGTGGTAGAGGCAGTTTCAACTTGTGCCAATAATTGTGCCTTTTCGGCCTCAAGAGTAGCAACCCGATGTCCCAAGTTTGAAGCTTTTCGGTTAATTTTGCCAATGCGCTCTTCAAGCCTCGCCTCCCTCAGCGTAGTCGTCGCCCTCTCATACTCCTGCTCATATTGAAGGATGCAAATGGTGTCTTCCAACGTTGCCGCCCTCACTGAAGCTGATACCCAAGCACTCTCGGCACTCTCCAATTCGGAGACCCTCCTCTTCGGTTAATTTCCCCATCCACTCCGCACTCAAAGCCTCAACTCTGACGGCATTTTGATCTAACTCGGACTGCAAAAACAACACCTTCGCCTGAAGATGCTCACACTCTACAGCAACCCCTTTTCCCAATTCAAGCTCTCCATCCTTTACATGAAGTTGTTCCTCAAGCTTGCTATTCCTGTGAATAGACTATATCAGCTCCTCATTCCTCTTCTCCAGTTCCTCCTCGAAAGATCGATCACCGGTGTTTGCCCTGAGCCATTCGTGCATCTCACGGCACTTGTTGCAGAAGCACCGATACTTCTACAACATCATCAGAAAAATTTTGGGCCTAGTGTCGGCCCTGCGAGCACTTTCAATCTCCAGCATGTACGACTGAAAACCCCAAAATGAATAAAAGACGTGGTAAGGACCAAGGTCGCCAAAAACAAAATGAACACGAAAGAAAGAAGAGCAAAAATTTATCCTCAGGCCCATAGCGGCATCTTCATGCATCAAATCAACGTCACGAACGTCCCGAAGAGCCTCACACTCTACGGTAGAACACAAAAGGTATAACTACGGTACCAAGTCTTCCGTGTCCTACAGAAGGTTAATCTTCGATGAAATCTCAAGTATACGGGACGATACTCCCGCTCTAACTACCGAGCGGGTAAGGCCCTCCTCGAACATTATAATATCATCAGGATTGAGATCAGTTTCTGACTCGTAGTCATCGACCACGACACTCTTTCCCCTCTCTGTGGATAAAGAAGAAGCTCGACTCAGTCCGGAAGATAAAGGCCCACCCAAAGTGGCAACAGCAGCCTCAAGGCCCCGACCTCTCGTCATAGTTGCATGTTGATCAATCATAACAGCCGAAGCCTCTGTTGTCAGGTTGGTCACAATCGCCGGGTTAGCATTACCACCCATTTCAGACACTGTCAAGGGAAGGTCGCCTTCTGAATGTACTGCAGCTATGGGAGCCATTTCAGATTCCACTCGCCATCTCTTCGACGGACCTTCCCCATCCACAGCACGGGAAGACTCACCCATTGAACAGACAGTAGGAGCTGGAGTCTCAGGCTGGGGAACAATTTCATGCGCACAGCTCTGATCGTAGGTTCGACTTGAGTAACCCTCGCTGTAGGTCAGGTAGCAGACCTTGGTACAGGCCGAGCAGAAGACGTTGGCTGATAGAATGCCAGTGGAGGAGTCCTTGCCCTTTGCACTCTCCCTGATAATTGTAATGGTCGTGTAAGCAACGAGGTCAAATTGCATGACGAGAAACAGAAAAGCTGCGGCAAGTTGACTTGCCAATAAGGGTCTTACGTCCATATTTATCATAGAAGGACGTGCATTCACGAACTCCTATCGTATGAGGAAGAACGAAATTCACCCATTTGCAGATATCATCAACGGGCGCAGGGGGTAGTCTCTCGACTATAAAAGTAAAAATGATTTAATACTGCCCACAAAAAAGTGGTCGGCCATCATTTTGATGGGGGATACAAAAACTTACGTGCGAAGTTCCACCTCTTAGGGAACCCTGCAGAATCTGTCACAAGGTGCTCAGTCCACACATAAAATTAGTTTTCGTAAAAATGATGGTTGGCTCTATCATCCATCTTCACCACTAGACTCTTCGTTCCTCGATGGCGTATGGATCATCGTGCCTCGAATAAGTTGAGGGGCAAAAATATTTAGCATATGCCCCAGAGTGATATCCTGACTGGCACGCTCCAAAAACTTGAGCAGTATGAGGAACAATTTGTATAAGTACGGTGAAAGTTGAGCTAGGCATACCTCGTAGAAACGGTAGAAGTCTACCACCAAGGAGGGAAGAGGAAGCGTATACTCGACAATAAAAGGATATGCATAGAACGCACAATATCCTAGGCGGTCAAAATGAGTAATATTATCTCCCATCGCTGGCAATATCTCAACATGAGGCGGAATCCCCTATTTTGTCTTTAGCTCCGTAATCGCTGCTTAGTCCATAATAGAGGGAACATGCTCCGGTTCCTCTCCGGCGGGGCTGTTAAAATCTGTCCATGACTTCCCCGGGCGGGGCAATATTTCAGCCGCTGTTGGAACCCCTCATCCTCTACCACCTCCACTCCTCCAGGAGCAAGAGCATCATTTTCCGGTGCCGAAAATTTGGCAAGACTGTCAGCGGGGGAAGAAGTACCAGCCATTTATCTCGATTGAACAAGAGCAAATGAACAAAGGGAAGTAAGAGGAAGACGGTAATGTCAATTTCCGACTAACAAGAGAGTGAATTAAAAATCTGAAGTATCGGAGAAGGTAAAGACTCGCAAAACTCCTTTGACAGATCGAAAAAGTCTGCTAATAGAATGGTGTTTTCCCTTATTTATAGGAACATAAATGCCCCAAGAGGGAATCCCGAGAGTCTCCAATCAAAACTGATAGGGCACAAGAAACGATTCAATCCATAGGGAACGTGTGTCATAATGACAGTGACTATAATAACGTTTCTAATCAGCACAAGGGTTCAACTCCGATGGGGTGCGACGATCCAAAGGTATCATTGAAACTTTACGCCATCGCCTCGATCTAAAAATCTCGCTCAAGGCGTAAAACAGTCATATTTCTCCTAACTTTCGAATCGACAGAATCCCCCATTGAGCCCGCCAAGAGACGATCTCGACGAATGGAGGGACTAACTGTATAGGTCAAAATCTGACTATAGTGGTCAACCAAGTTGGGATCTCGCCTAGGCGGAGAATTAGCGAAGAACACCACGACCGACCTCGGAGTCAGATCATCGACAAAGTATGTCAAGTCAATATTGTACTTAAGTAATAATGAAAAGTATCATCGCAAGAGATCATGTTAGTCAAAGACCACTGAATAGAAGTTCTAGGAACTATATATAGATGGGTGTAAGTACTAATAAAAAAGGAGGGGGGAATTTTCTCTAGAGGAAAGGGAAGAATAAGAAGGGAAAAGAAGAATCCATGGAAAACGAACAAGTGCTTCACTTTTCCTCTTTGATCTTTCATTTACAATTCGTGTTGGCTTTAGATATGAGCTCATATCTCGTGTATGATGTAAGAATATGATATCTTTAAATCTAGTATGCTCCTACCTTTTGTTATTTCCCGTTGTATATATTTGAATCTGAGATTAATTGTGTTTAGCTAAGATTTATCTTTTTTAGTATTAATAATTTATGTTGGCAAAAGAATCTCAAACTTTTTGCTCAAACAAGTAGAAAGGCCAAAATGGATCAAGCTAAACCATTAGAAATTTCAATAGGTTGTCCACCTTTTATGTACCTCTTACCCCTCCGGCATTTTAGCAACCTACGTTCACATTAAGTTGGAGTTAGTTACTTAAATGATAATTTAAGTTAGTAACTAACGGTAAACTAATTTTATATTTTTTTTGACAACAAAGTCATTAAAGTATGTCAATGTTTCTTATAAAATTAGTTTTTCGGCACGTACGTTGCACATGTATGTCGAGCCATATAATACATAATTTTGTAAGATAATATTAAAATTTATTTTTGAGTAAATAATTATATATAAAATTATAAAGTGCAAGTTTACTAAGAATGATCAATGTGAATCATCGCACATTTAATTGTTTGTTGAGATAGAGATTGATATTATCTTATGTGTGAAGATGAACATTCAAAATTAATTAGATACATTTGAATTTTTGTCTTATTTTAATTTCACGAGGCATAAACGCGTAGTAAAGTATTTTTAACCTAATTCTTCCTTATAGAAGATATTTTAAGTGTATGATCTTTCATCCATTTTGGCTACTATGTATTATCAAGGACAAGATTCCTATTGTTGATATTGATATTCCTCTTTAAAGTACAATGTAAAATTGATGATGTGAAAAATATGTTATGATAGATATAATACAATATTGGGGGATTATTTAATTTTTGATTTATTTATGTTCGTACAAAACATAAACATACAAAAAATTATTCTCGGACTATATATCGGTTATTTTCAGGAGGAAAAAGTTAAATTCTTGAGATAAACACATACTTAGTAGTAGATTGACCTAATATAATTCCTGCACATATATATTGGAAAAATGATTGTAAAAGTTTCATGAGTATCTGTCACAACTCCGGTTCGCCCTCCGTGTACCATCGTGATGGCACCTAGTCCCTACGACTAGGTAAGCCTAATTTGCGGAAAAGAAAATCAAAATTTGTGGAAGTAATCAAATTAAAATAGAAATAAGAAAAATAAACAGTGGTTAAATGTGCCGCTCGGCACACACCATAATAAATTCTCAAAACCAATATATAAATCCGAGACCCGAAAACTCATGAATCACAAGCTAAGAAATACTACATAGCTCTAACTCCGGAATGTCTACATTAACAGTATGATAGAAGGGCTAATACTACAAGATAGAATAAAGATGGAGACTCTTCGATCTGCGGACGCGGCAGATGTACCTCGAAGTCTCCAAAAGCTCTCCCTGCCTCAAGGATGGTATGACTGAGTCGAAGCACCAGGATCTGCACATGAAAAATATGCGCAGGAAGGGCATGAGTACACCACAGCGGTACTCAGTAAGTGCCAAGCCTAACCTCAGTTGGGTAGTGACGAGGAAGGTCAGGGCCCTACTGAGGTTAAATAAGATACAGGTTTAGCAGTGTGAAATGACAGTGTAATTAAATAACACAAGATATAAAGGACATCAACAACTATTACAAAGGCAAGTAAAACACAATAAAAGAACATAACTCAGCTTCAAGATAACAACCGGGGATCTCTCAGGATACCTTCCTATAGTCTCCAAATATAAATATCATATCCTGTGGATCTCTCGGGTGCAGTCCCGTAGTTCAACTCATAAATGTGCAGGGGAATCTCCCGGAATGCAATTTCATAGTCCCAAAGTAAAACATACGGGGGGAGCTCCCGGGATACCATCTCGTAGTCCCAAAGTAAATACACAACAACAATAAGAATTCAATCCAATCAATTTCATATCAAAGTGAAGCAGGTAATCCTAACCTATCATGATTCACGTAGTACAATTAAGGCAATTAAGACAGATAGAGCAATTTAGTCAGGTAGACATATTTTCCTAAGCTACAGCAGGTTTAATGTCCAAACAGTGTAAGCAAGGAAAGGAAGAACACAATTCAAGGCTATTTTTAAGAAAAATTGAATTTCCAATAATTAGCACAAGTACGCGCTCGTCACCTCACGTACGAGGCATTTCAATTACCACAATATCAATCCTAAGGGGAAACGTCCCCCACATAAGATTAGACAAGCCACTTACCTCGAATAAAGCTCAAATCAACCCGAAACCACGCTTTTGCCACGAGTATCCGAATCTAATCAATTTCATTTCATAATGTAAATAATACTTTAAGAAGTTGATTCTACAATTAAATTCTAAGCTAATACGCGAAATTATGTAAAATAACCAAAACGTCCCTCAGGCCCACGTCTCGGAATCGAGTGAAATTCATATTTTCAGAATCCTCACACTCACACGAGTCTATTCATATAAAAATCTCTCAAATCGGATGTCAAAACCCCAATCAAAACTCAATCTCTAGGTCTAAGAACTTTTTCCCCAATTTTCATACAACTTTCGAAATTAGAGGATGAATTCATGTTTAGATTAATAGGTTACAAGCAAAAAGGAGTTAAGAATCATTACCCGCAAACTCTCTTAAAAAATCTCTCCAAAATTCGCCTCCTACCGAGCTCCCAATGCCAATTTTGTGATATGAACTCAAAATCCTCGATTTTGAACTTAAACATTCTGCCCAGTTAAATCCTTAATCGCGATCACGGAATTAGCCTCGCAATCGCGAAGCACAAAAATGGACTGCCCTCAACTTACCTTACGTGATTGCCACAAGCTCCACGCAATCACGAAGCTATACTACTTAACCTCATGCGATCGCAAAGCTATACCACACAGACCCACGCGATTGCAACCTGACTCACGATCACGTAGAACAACTCAGCCCCTTCCCTCAAATAAGCCTACGTGATCGCGGCCCCTTATACGCGATCGCGAAGAACAATTGTCTGCAACAGACCTGAAGCAACAATCTGCAATTTTCTAACAATTCAAAATGACCCGTTGAGCATCCGAAACACACCCGAGGCCCCCGGGACCTCAACCAAAAGTACCAACATAACCTAAAACATCGTTCAAACTTGTTCCAACCTTCGAAACGCTACAAACAACACCAAAACACCTATTTTTCATCGAATTTAAGCCTAAAATTTTAAAAACTCTATAAAATACACTTTCGATCAAAAAGTCTACCAAACCTCGTCCGAATGACCTGAATTTTTGCACACACATCCCAAATGACACGATGAAGCTACTGCAACTCTCGGAATTTCATTCCAACCCTCGGATCAAAATCTCACTACTGAAGCGGAAACTTTCAAAATTCAATCTTCGGCATTTCAAGCCTAAATTAGCAGACCTCCAAAACACATTCCAATCACGCTCCTAATCCCGAAATCACCTATCGGAGCTAACGGAATCATCGGATTTCCATTCCGAGGCCGTCATTATACTGTTCTGACTATGATCAATTTTCGAACACTTAAGCTCTCACTTAGGGACTAAGTGTCCCAAAACTCTCCGAAACTCAAAACCGAACAACAACAATAATAACCCAGTATAATCCAACTTAGTGGGGTCTGGGGAGGGTAGTGTATACGCAGAATTTACCCCTACCCTGGGGTAGAGAGGCTGTTTCCAAATAGACCCCCGGCATCTTCCCTCCAAGAACTTCCCACCTTGCTCTTGGGGAGACTCGCACTCTTAGTTGGAAGTGGAGGTTGCTTACCATCAGAGAAACTCAAAACCGAACATCCCTGCAAATTAAAATAGAATAAATAAACTTAGGGAAAGCAGTTAATAGGGAATCGGGGCGTAAATTTTAAAAACGACCGACCGGATCGTTACAGTATCTGCAGGTATAAGCCATTCGTAATAGGCTTTCTACATTTCTTTGGATTTTTTTATTACCTTGATATTAGTGTGGTTCTTTATCTATGCTTTAATGGTATAACACATATATATATATATTTTATGCTAACATGTATCATCCATTTTTTTACGAAAAAGAAAGATAAGTGTGGACATGTATACCATATCAATTTACAATAAAAGAATGTGTAGTTGCTTAAGCAAACAACAAGAAACCGGGAGCAATTACGTCATGAAGAAAGCCATTAGAAAATGTGCACTAACTTTAAATTTGAGCGCATCAAATATGTAAAGTCATCTGAGCTTCGCAAATCATGAGTTCTAATAAAATGGCATTATCATAACTGAAATTTTGCTTTATAAGAGAAAAAATATATATATACATTACCAGTTTCGAATATCAGTTGCTTCTTGATTCGTTGGATTAATTAGTACACCACTGACATGGATAGTCGATATTCCAAAATTTCCTAGATAAAAACGAAATAAAGAAATTAGTATAATTTCAATCCACAAAATATGATATATATATATATATATATATATATATATAAAAGGTGGCTTTCATAATACCTTTGTGAATTGAGACTCGAACGTCATAAAAATCAAGATTTGGTTCTTCATCCTTCCCTGTTTCAAGAATTTGACTGTATAATAACATTTGTACGATTATACATGTATAAATTTTATAAAAAGTTGTGTAATTTTGACTTGTCTTCATTTGTAATAATGATCTCTTTCCACCTGCTCCATCCTTTTGTAGTAAGTGGTTTCACTCTTACTAACATGCAAACTATATATGAAAATATGAAGTAAAAATTGGTGATAAGCTAAGTATCATGTAATTATGTATGAAAACGTTTCATAAACTCCTTTCATGGCTGTTATTTGATTATTGTAAATGCAGACGACTGTTGTATATTGCTTTCTTTTGGTTACTGAGTATGACTGGTTCATCAGTTCTTTCTAATTGTTGACATATAGTTATCGTTCTTTGATCATTCAATTACACTATATGACATCCTTTTGATGCTCCGTGTAAGCGATATTTTCATTTAGCTGGCTGATACTTTGATATCAATGACAAAATATTTGTTTTTAACCAATTCCGCAACAAAATTCATTTGGCTAAACTGCCATCCGGATAAGATTCATGAATCACACATAATTTACAACCGTTGAAGTTTAAAAACATTCTTTGTCTTTAATCAAGTGGAATGAAAGGGAAACGGAGGAGATGACTTTTGGAGGGAAATAAAAAAATTCAAATTCATTAAAGTCTTGAAAAGTGGATTGTCCCATATTGGATGGGGAAACCATCCAATATGAGTTTATATTGAGAAACTCATATCTATCTCTCAAAAGGTTGAGAAAAAGCGAAACTCCTCGCGCCGTCGTCGCTCGGCTTCGGCTTCGGCAAATGATTGATAAGATTATTTTTTGGACAAAATTTATTTAATTAATTAAATATCGGGAAATAAAAAATTCAAATTCATTAAAGTCTTGAAAAGTGGATTGTCCCACATTGGATTGGGAAACCATCCAAGATGAGTTTATATTGAGAAACTCATTCTCTATCTCTCAAAAGGTTGAGAAAAAGGGAAACCCCTCGCGCCGTCGTCGTCGCTCGGCTCGGCTTCGGCTTCGGATTTGTCAAATGATCGATAAGATCATTTTTTGGACAAAATTTATTTAATTAATTATTTAATAATTAATTTCTCTAGCTCTCAAAAGGTTGAGAAAAAGGGAAACTCCTCGCGCCGTCGTCAGATCTTGAGAGTAGAATGGCTCTTGAGAGTCAGATCGTATATCGCATCTCAGTTAATCTTAGGTTTTGTAGCTTATGGCGTTATATATCTCCCCGGGGATGACACTATGCACTTAGCATGCTTGTGACCGACATTTGGTATGTTGTTGTAATGAGAAATCTGGCTCAGTGTGTATCTCCTTACGTGAATTTTATGTGTGGATCGGGTAGCATGCCGCCATGGGTATATTGTTTAAATTGGTTGCGCGCCGCAACTGTGTGATATTGAGTATAATTTCCTATATTTGTTTATTTATGTGTTTTGTTTCATATTTTTTTGAGGAAAGCTTATATTAGCTGTGTGCCCGCATCGTATGTATGATTCACGAGCGGGGTGCCTGTTTAGTATGTTGACCGCGTCGCATGTATGATTCGTGAGCGGGGTAATTGGATTTCGTTTTCCTTTTGTATCGCGTTAGAATTGGTAGCCTATTGGCATATTGTGGCATCATATGAGACTTTTGATTATGTCCAGGGTGGCTTATTGCCCGAGCAGTTCATACTGGGTGAGACAATATCATTGGATTTAGGATCAGTGCAATCTGATTATATGAAGTATATTAAGGAGCATTGACCATTATTTGATTCAAAATGAGGCGAGGGTTCTTGTCAGAAGTATAGACTCGATGATTTATGGATTCAGCAGTCGGTTATGAACTTCTACACATCTCTTCCGTCATGGCGGTATTGTAAGAGTTAGAGCAAGACCTATGTATGTCATGAGGTGCAATGAGAGCATCAGATTAGTGGAACTTTGACTGTTATGTTAGAGAATGTTATTGTGGTTTTGTGAATAAAGCGATGCAAGGTGTGAATTCAGCAAGGGTATGTAGTCATGTTCTGGTACATCGTGTGTCGATTGATACGGTGAGCGTATGTTGGATCAGGCCTGGCAGAAAATTCTGGATGTTTGAATTGGACTCTAAGCAGAAAGAGGATATCTTCGGATTTGCTCGAGCTAATATGCTCGGTGGAGTTGTGGCAGCACGGGTAGGTGCTCGGGGTGGTAAACAGTAATTTCAGACAACTCCAGCATAGTTCACGGCACGTTCGAGGACAAACATATGTTTAAATGGGAGAGAATGTAACGACCTGACTGGTTATTTTGAGCTCTTGTGTGTCATTCAGCAGTTTGAGGCCATGAACTCATTTCGGGTACTATGACTTGCACGCACGGTTGGAATTGAACTTCAGAAAGTTCGGAGTTGATTTGGAAAGAGAATTCTCATTTTGGAAGTTTTAAGTTGAAAAAATCAACTAAAATTAGATTTTTGAATAAACGGCCTCGGAATTGGGATTTGAAAGTTCCAACGGGTTCGTATGATGATTTTGAACCTGGGCATATGTCCGGACTAGGTTTTGGATGACCCAGGAGCGTTTTGGCGCCTATTGTAAAAGTTAGCATTTTGGAAGAAATCTCATAAGTTTGGGTTAAAGTGCATTTTAGTGTTATCGATGTCCGTTTGGGATTCTGAATCTGGGAGTAGCTTCGTATGGTAATTCTGGTGTTAGGAGCGAGATCGGAAGTGAATTCGGAGGTCCGTGGGTCAATTTGGAGTAAAGATAGAAATTTGAAGGTTTTTGAGAAGTTTGACCGGAAGTGAACTTTTTGATATCGGGGTGAGAATCTGATTCCGGAAGTTAGAGTAGGTCCGTAATGCCGAATATGACTTGTGTGCAAAATTTAAAGTCAATCGGACATGATTTGATAGGTTTAAACATCGAAAGTAGATGTTTGAAATTCTAAAGTTCATAAAGCTTGGATTGGAGGTCAATTCGTGATTTTAGCATTGGTTGATACGATTTCAGGCCTCTATACAGTCTGTAATGTGTTTGGGACTGGTTGGTGTGATTGGAAGGGATCCCAGAGGCCTCGGGTGTGTTTTGGGGTAGTTTCAGATCCAATTTGGATAAAAAGTTGTTGTTGATTGCTGCTATCTGGTTTCCTTCTTCGCGAACGCGAAGGGGGTCCTGTGTTCGCGAAGAGAAAGATGGGAGGCTGCTGGATTTGGCCTTCGCGAACGCGTAGTGGAGGTTGCAAACGCGAAGGGGTAGGCTGAGTTGTCTACGCGAATGCGAATGGGCGATCGCGAACGCATAGAAGAAAAGAGGGGAGCTGGGTCTGAGGTCGTTGGCCTGCGCAAACGCGAGGCTGGGTACGCGAACGCGTAGGGTCTAAAAAGCTGATCTTCACGAACGTGAGCGTCGCGCCGCATACGAGATGAGGAAATTTGGGGTTGAAGCAGGTTGTGCTTTGCGAACACGAGGGCATTTACGCATTCGCGAAGAAGGGCAGACTTGGGCTGGGCAGAATGTTTAAAAATGGGGTTTGAGTTCATTTCACCCATTTTTCACTCGATTTGGGAGGTTTTTGGAGCTTTTGAAGAGAGGGCTTCGTCATATATCATGAGGTAAGTGATTTCTTCTAGTTATGAGTTAAAATACATGGTTTTTACACGGAATTAAGCATGGAAATTGATATAAATCCGGGTTTTTGATGGAAAGACCTAGAAATTGATATTCTTAGAATTTGACCAGGATTTTGGGTATAAAATTGAGAGTAAATTATATATTTAAGTTCGTGAGAACATGGGTAAACTTTATCTTCGATTTTTTTTTAAATCCGGGCACAAGGGCCTGACGGCGTTTTTGTCAATTTTTCGTTCAGGGTTAGGAATTGTTATGAATTTGATTGTAACGAGTAATTGAACCTATATGTTAGGTTTTTCATAATTATTGGCTAGCTTTGGAGCATTTAGCATCGATTCGAGTCTTCTGAATGGCGTGAAATGTCGGTTATGGATCTTCGGAGCGAGGTGAGTCTCCTTTCTAACCTTGTAAGAAGGAATTATCCACATAGGTGATAAAATTGGCTATGTGCTCCTATTTGTGGGGGCTACGTACGAGGTGACGAAAGTTCGTGCGTAGCCACTATTTTGTGTAGGTCCGGGTAGTCTAGGATGCAAAAGCATGCTATACTTGAAATATTTGTAATCTTATAAACATTTGAATTGCTTAAATCCTATCGAATTGGTAAATGAATTTCTAAAATGATTAAACTTCATTTTCTTAAACCATTAAAAGAGAATTGGTTTCTATTTGGATAAACATTCCCCGATAAATTCTTAATTGGCTGTTTGACTATATGTATCTATGTGTGCCCACGTCGCATGTATGATTTGTGAGCGGGGTATTTGTTTATTTATGTTGACCGAGTTGCATGTATGGTTCGCGAGAGGGGTAATAGATGCATCTATGGTTCGTGTCGCTCGATCCTCGGCAGTGCACATTTTACATTTATGTTGGATCGGGCCGTACGTCCTCGGCATGATTTGCGCATGCTTGTATTGCTTGCCTTGAAACTTATTGAAGTTGTTAGTGCCTCTTCCCGGCTTGAGAGTATATGTATAATTGACGAAAAAGGAATTTGAAAGTTTTCTATAAAAGAAAGAATTGCTTATATTGCTTCATTCCATTGAATTAATATCATGTTTACAAAATCTCCGATTTACTATATTATTGAGATAACATTATTGGACCACTAGTAAGTGTCGAAGTCGACCTCTCGTCTCTACTTCTTCGAGATTAGACGGGATACTCATTGGGTACATGTTATTTTCGTACTCATAACATACTTCTGTGCATTTTTGCTGCACAGGCACATGCGTCTCTAGTGGCCTAGTGAGCGTAGCAGCATGATCGATATAGGGACTTAGGTGAGCTGCATTTTCCGGGATGACCACGGCCAGCAGAGTTTCTTTCAGACTACTGTACTTATTTTCTGTCCAATATTATATTCCGGACAATTGATGTATTGCATCATTTCTTAAAAATTGCTCATGCACTTGTGACATCGGATTTTGGGATAATTATGGGATATTCTATATTATTTCTAAATATTCTTGTATTTATTTTTTTCTTTTTTTTTGTAAAGATTATCTTTTAGTATCTAAATTGGAGGAAATTTTCTGTTTTTAAAGTTTTTGAGATAAGAATTTAATTAAGTATTTTGGTTGGCTTGCCTGACAGCGGTGTCCGGTGCCATCACGACCCTTAGTGGAATTTGGGTCGTGACAGGTAAACTGAAAACATAGGTTATCACTATCAAGAATAACAGGTAGAGGAGGACGGGTAACAGGTCTGGGTCGGGGAGCCGGGGAAGGAGTAGTAGCTTGGCGACTAGATTCACCAATTTTAGATTCTCCCTTACCCTTACTACCAAATATTTTATTCAAAGAAAAGTCCATATTAATTATAATTATACAAACTAAAACAAACAAACTATCATATTAAAATTTAAGAGTTGGAAAGAGTTTACCGAATTGACGAACAACATCTTGAAAATTGAATATCGTTGAAGACTTGAATACTTCAATTCACCAATTTCACAATTTTTTAGAAAATTGTGATAATAAAGTAAGCAATTATAGAATAAAATTAGAGAGAGATTGATGAATTTGTTAGTAAAAATGAAAGAATGATGGGTATTTATAGTTGAGAATAGGGGAAAAGTGTAATTATAAAAAAATTGGGGTTAAAATAAAGTTTGGGGGCAAAATGACTATTTTTTAAAAAGTCAAACGACTAAATTGGCAGGCCAACGACTAATTTTTAAATATAAAACCGTTGGCAATTTTTTTAAATTTTTTTTTTTTGAAAAATAGCCATTGGGTCCGTTAAGCCCGGTTGAACTGGCCCAGGCCCGCCTGCAGGTCCCAGGCTAAACGGACCCAGACTCGCGGTCTAATTTTGGAGAACCGGCCTACAGTGGGCTTTTAGGACCGTTTAGAACCGACCAGTTTTGACTCGCTGTCTCGAGCTGGGCCCGGCCGATAATACAACCTTAGTATAGATAGATAAGATATAAATAAGGGAGAAATTTAAAAATAGCCAGATTTACAACTGATCATTCAAAAATAGCCACAGTTTCAAAAGTAATCGAAATTTAGTCATTGTTCATGCAAAGATAAATCTGAGCGAAAACACTGTTCAAAACCCAAAAAATATGTCCGCATATTATACTGGAGTTCCAACATAAGTATGCTTGAACTCCCGCATATTATACGAGAGTTCCAGGATAACAATGCTGGAACTCCCGTATAATATGCGGGAGTTCAAGTATAATTATGCAGGAACTCCCGCATAATATACTGGAGTTCCAGCAAGTAAAAATGTCCAGTATAATATACTGGAGTTTGGAGCACCGATGCTTCAGTCTCCCGTATATTATACAAGAGTCAGCAAAGTGTACCAGTCCAGCATAATATGCTGGAGTTCGTACACAGAGGCACCCGAACTCCCGTATATTATACGGGACCGGTCTCTGTTGCAGCAAATAGTGACTATTTTTCATTGACTTCATAAACGATAACTATTTTTAATTGACCAGTCCGAAAATTGGTTATACCATGCTATTTTGACAATAAATAACTTAAAGCCAAAACTCCATACACCCATTTAATTCATTATGAGTAACTGAGATTTAATTAAGCCAACCGTGTGCCGTGGGGAATGGACCCCAATGAACAGTCAATTAGTGTAAACCCAAGAAAGTCACTATTCTTTGCTTCGGAATTGGGACATCAACATCAGACTCCTCTTTTCATTTACCCCAACCCCCTTCCCCCAAAACCAAAGTTTTACCAACCCTAGTGGGTAAAAAACCCGCACAAAAGAGATCCAGTTTTCTAAAAGAAAAAGAATTCAGTCAATTTGTTCACCCACTTATTGACGTACCTCAAAAGATCAAGTAAAATCGAAAGAGAAAGTAAATTCAATAAAAAAGAAAAAGAGACAAAAGAAGGTAGTTTTGGAAATTTACACGAACCTTGAATTTCAAAGTAGAAATTTGTGTTGCAATAATTTAAAAGCAAGAAATCATTTTATTCCGTAATACGCAAAAAGAGATTATCACGTTATTCCAATGACCCCTCTTTTTCCCCACTTATCTCCTTCTTACGGCGTCCGAGACGTCACGAGAGCTCTTGTCCTCATTCCCATCCTCCATTCTCTTCTTCCTATGATTTGCTGTATTGAATTGCTATTTTTTTGAATTCAGAGTACATTGATAACTGTTAAAAAAAAAAGGTTACCATTTTACATATAAAGTTTAAATACAAGACGTTATATCTTAACCGTAACTTTTGTCGTTAAATTATACTCTTTCCGGTCCAAAATAAGTAATTTTTTTGATATTTTCACACAAATTAAGAAATCCATCTTTTAGCATTAATTAGCAATGAAATTGACCATATTAACCTTTACTATCTCACATAAACACTCTTAACACATATTCCAACACTATTTACTCCAAGGACAATAAAGAAAAAAAATAATTAATTCATTCTTGAAATCTGGAAAAATCATTTATTTTGGACCACAAGAAAAAAACCAAAAAATCACTTATTTTGGACAGAAGGGAGTAGCGTTTTGTATTTGAACGCTATATAGCCCGACGATTAGACTGATATATTAACGTTCTTAATTTTCACGCTATATGCCAAAAAAACGCTATACAATAGCATCAAATTTTACGCAGTGTACTTCTCTTCTGGTGTTTTAGGCTTTACTTATTTGTAATGTATGTATGTGTCTTCTATAAAGTAAGAAATGTATATGACAGTTTTCATTAGAGAATCTTACTTCACTCTGGTAATATTCCAATCTAAGTTTAATCACCGTTTTGAACTCTAACTTCCTGGGGTCAACCATAGACTATTACTGTCTATCTCGTTTTTTGAGATTTAGGAATAGATTTGGAGTTCTTATTTCATTTGAGTTGGAATTTGTTGGCTGATACCATTTGCTGCATGAGAATTAAATTTGAGGCAAAAATTTAACCGCCATTAACGGAGCTTCGAGCTTGAATTAAAAAAAAAAAAAATTGAAAACTTTGACTAGAAATCAAAGGGTTTTATAAATTCTTGTTAGGAAACATTTTTTAAAATCTGAATTAACGTTTGAGGGCATTTTAAGATGGTTCGGATTTCTCGGACCCTTCATTGCAAGAAAGACGAACTGGCCTCCTTGATTTCGTACCTATTTTTTGAATTTAATCACCGGTTTATGTTTGAGTTTATGAATATGTTTATTTCAATTGGTTGTTGTTTGCTCAGATTAGCTTCAACTTGTTATTTAGAAAAAGACGAAGAAGGGGTTCATCGAGGAACTAACGGAATTTCGCCGGAGGCACCTCATTGTATAGCGTTTTTTTTACGCTATATATATAGCGTATAAATTAAGAACGCTATATATGTCAGTAAAATCGTCAGCGTTCAAATATAAGATGCTATACCTTAACGGTAAAAATTACCGTTAATGTATGACGTCTTGTATTTGGATATTATACGTAGAAAGGTATTCCCTCCGATTCACAATAAGTGTTTAATTTATTTTTAAAACGCTCATTAAAAAAAATATTAAATTCTATACAAAAATACTTACCATGACTAAACTACCCATAATTAAACATTTAATGTGAAGAGTAAGAAAACTTTTTAGGAATACATACATAAGGGTTATTTTGTAAAAACAATTTGAATTCTTTCTTGATTACATAACTGGACACTTATTTTGAACCAAAATGAAAAACCAAATTAGACACTTATTGTGAACCGGAGGGAATAACTTTTTTTTTTTACACTTACTAATGTACTATCTGAAAGCATATGCCATATAATAACAGATCATGATCAATATTTATAATTTTGTGTTCTTATTCTTTGTACATTTTATTAATCAAGATTGGTTAAAAGAGGGGGGAAAAAAAAGATAAAAAGAAGAAGGACCGGACACTAAAAATGAAAAAAGAGTTTCCGATCATCTATTTAATAGCACGTTTGGCCAAGCCGTAAAAATTAACTTATTTTGAGAAGTGTTTTTTTCCAAAAATTCTTTTCAAGTACTTTGGTGAGAAGCAGTTTGTGTTTGGCTAATTAATTTGAAAAACACTTCTGAGCAACAATTAGTATTTGACCAAACTTTAAAAAACTGCTTCTAATTGTATTTTTTTCAAAAATACTTCTCAAAAAAGTACTTTTAAAGAAAAGTTAATTTTTTCTGCTTCTCCAAAACTGCTTTTGCTTCTCGTACTTTTTTTTTCCTCCAAAAGGTTGGCCAAACATCTCAAATTTTGACCAAAAATACTTTTGGCAACAAAAAAAATTTGGCCAAAAATAAACTTGGCTAAAAAAACTACAAAATTATATCTTCATATACTTGTACTTAGGGGTGTGCATTCGATTTATCGATTCGATTTTGACCTTTATCGATAATTACTTATCGATTATCGATTTGCACATATGCTTATCGTTATCGTTTCAATAAATTTTCGATTTTTTCGATTTCGATTTATCAATTTTGGGGGCTTCCCGATTCGGTTATCGATTACACCAATAAGAAAATTTATGGGATTCCACGGAAAGTATATCGCTATAAACGGGCCTAACTAATATTGACAAAAAGAAGCTAAAATAAGACGAACACCATTTATAACATAAAAATTGTGTCAACAAGCACATGCAACAAAACTAAAGTAAGAGATCAAATGTATGCCACCAACACTCCAATGGTATAAAAAAAAAATACATCATCACGGCTAATTCTATTTCTCATTAATTTGAACTCCATTCTCTTGATCTTTAAATATGATCACTTCCTTAAATGTGATAGAGGAAATAATAGGGTAATGGACTTAGGATAAAGAAAATGGTATAAATTAGGGAAAATGATATTGTATAGCCGTTTTCAAAATAGTAGCGGAATATATATACATTCTGTATGTTATATTAATCTACACAAACATGTAATTACTCATTTTACAAGTGTTTACAGTTTAGAGGTGTGCATTCGATTGATCGATTTGATTTTGACCCTTATCGATAATTACTTATCGATTATCGATTTGTACATATGCTTATCGTTATCGTTTCAATAAAGTTTCGATTTTTTCAATTTTTTTTATTTCGATTTTGATAATAAATAATCGATTCGATTTATCGACAAACCGATTCGAATGCACACCTTACTTGTACTTTGCTAGAAAAAAAGCAAGAAATCAAAATGTTAGAATAACCCCGAAAAAAATACAAAATCGTTAGGGCTTTTCCCTGAGAAGGGAAGCCAATCCGGTGACTACAACTTTGCTTCCTCTATTGCAACTCTTCGGCTTGACAGTCGGAGGTTGCCAGATCATCATCACCGGATCCTGCAACGGCTTCTCTTCCTCGTCGGAATTTTTCTCAGACGTCGATGAGTTCAACGACGGCGACTTCATCACATCGCCAACGGAATCTAACGGCGACGCTTTGTCACCAAAAATCAAATTTAAGTCGCCGGACTTACTTTCCGCCTCTTTACTCTCAGCCACGGCATCAGACTCCTCCGCTGCGGCGGCGCGTGGAGCAGGTGTTATTCTAGTGTAGGGACCGAACCATTTGGCGTTCATATACTCTGGTTTGCGCCATGGCGCAATGTGCATGCCTTTCTTCTTCAAGCTCTGCCTAGCTGCTTCCGACACGATTGACACTATCTGCTGAATCCGATCCTCTTTTCCGACCAAGATAAACGGGAGCAATTGCAGAACCGCTTTGTAACTCCCCGTCGATCGCGCTATTTCAAACTCCGATCTAAAATCTAGGTCGATCATCACTCTTCCTCCTTCCACAGTCACATCAATATACTCATACTCACCTGAAAAGAGCAAATTAATCTTAGCGTAAGAATTATCAAAATTCAACATAGTATGAAATAAGTGTATACCAGCAGGAACAGAGGAAGTTTTTTCCCATTTAGATTTGCAGGTAGAAGCGTTATAGCCAAGAGCTAAAAGTTCATCAGTGACGATTTTTCTCAAATCGTCCTTACGCTTGCAAGATTTGTGCTTTTCAACCATTTTTGAAGTGTCAGCTAACAGATTCCTCTCAGCAACACTTGCACAGAGAATTAAGCTCTAAAATTACAAAAAAAAAAAAAAAAAAAAAAAANATATTGAAGCGATCGTTGTTATTACCTTGAGAGTATCGGAAGAATCCCCAAATGAAGTGTTTGTAACTGAGTCGGACAATCCAGTAGAAAAATCAAACTCATCATCGGAGCTATCATTGCTGTTACCGTTAAAGCAATTGCATTTACGGCCAAATTTGGCAGCGGATGGCTTTTCATTGTTCTCTTCGATGAAATTCTCAACCATTTTGTCCAAACAAACCGAACTCGGCTCAAACTCAGCGGCGATTGCTCCATCATTAGCAGCGCCGGCGGTACTCGGCTTCTCAGCCGCCGACGAAATCCGTAAAACGCTAGGGAACGGTCGATCAAAGAACCTTTTCAGTCGTGATTTCAACACAGGCGTCTTAACTGTATCATTTTTGATTGATTCTCTGAATGTTGAAGAATCGATCGGCTGAACCTTCATCGGAAAAGGCATGTCCAGCTATCAACCAAAACAGGTATTTTTCTCTACTGTAAACTCTTACAGCCTAATTATACTCTTTTGTCAGTTTCTGCTCAGTTCTCAGTGCTTTAAAAACCTACTCGCTTTGCGTGTCAAGATCAGACCTTTAAATGCCTAAATCCTTAAATCACAGAAATTCATGAAAATTCACAGAAATCAATGCTTTGACAAAAAAAAAAGTGTCGAGTTCATCGTATTCATGATTTATTCACACCTACTGTTCATCTTTTCCTTTCACACACCACAACCAGTTAACACAATCGCGCATAATCCGTTCACCATTATCACTATCACGTTTTCAATTGTGATAGAAAAAAAAAGAAATTGCCAAAATTTGATACCTTCTTCTTCCTTTTACTCTTCGGTGTAGTTGGCGTAGCTGAACAAGAATAGAATGAGTGTATCCATAGTCAGTGCTTCTTATTGGAAACGTGAAGAATAAGTCGCCGGAATATTTATCCCTCCGACGAGGTCGTTATCGCCGGGATGGGGAGAATTATGTGAAGGGGAGCAAAAGTGGGCCTGTATTTGTAAATGATTGCGAATATTATTTTTTTTCCCTCTCTTTTTCTTTGGTGTTTCTCTCAGTTTTGGTGTTTTGTGAAGTTGAAGTTGGAATGAGGGAGTGGGTTTTGAGGAGCTTATTAGAATGGATGGAGTGAAGAAGGTGAGTTGTGCTGACTAGGATTTTTAACGCCACATCAGTAACCACGTGTCGCGGATAACCCTCTAAAATAACTAGTTCATGTGACAAGCTGTGGTAAACTTATTAAGTGAATTCAGATCATGCCACGTATTAGAAGTAATAGATGGACGGCCAAGATTTGTTGAGGAAACTATATGACCAGTATGATACTTGTAATGAGAGGAGAGTGACCGGAATTTTGTAACGTACAAAATGGCATGAGAAATTTTGGACTTTTTTGGGGGAGGTGGGAGAGTGGGGACAGTTTGGTGGGGTAGGTCTAATTATCTTGCTAAATACAACAAAACTGGTTAATGTCCTAAATTACTACCTTCCTCTCAAAGAAAAAGTTAATGATATTTAGAAGCAAATAGAAAAATATTGAGTAAAAATCATAGTTGTATTTTATAATTAAATTCTTTATACCGGATATCAGTAATACTTTCCGTGAAATGTGTATGTTGCTCAATTACCAAACTGGATTTTCATATAGCTTTGGTTTTAGAGTTTGTAGCTAAGTTTTTTGAGTATTCTGGATATTCATTTTGTATCTTGATAACTGTAAATCAATATGGTTGAGGATAGAGTCGATCACGATACAATAGCGAGGAGTCGTCTTAAAAGGTATTAGTGCCGGAGGTCAAGTAAAAGGAGCATGGAAGCGATGGTAGAATAAGTTTAAGAATAGACGGAAGGAATATTTCATTGGATATTCTTTTTGTTATATTTTTTAGGGTTTCTTTGGAATATCCCTTATAAATAGGAAAACATAAAGAACAAAAGGGAGATCTTTATTTTGTCTGATAAGAGCATGTTGTAAAGGGTTGACTACAAAGAATATACAAAAGCTACTCTTATCCACTGATCACATTGTTGGTTATACACTTTTTATTCACAAGATCCAAAGATTCTTTGTCTGTGTTCATTCTCTATTACTCACATTATTGTCACGAAGGAGAATCATCCAAGTCATCTAACATTTGGGGTGATAAATTCCTTCTTATTACATTCATTGCCATTATCAATATTTATCGCCTGCTTTTATTACTACCTTCATTAACAATCATTGAGTATTTGTAGTTGGTATACATCATTTTCGGATTCAGTTACATCATCAATACATCTAAATATAAGATCTAATGGTTATTATGTTTAACTAGAATTCACCCTCTATTTTCTATTTCTTTAGTTTAC
Source organism: Nicotiana glauca (assembly GCA_026770625.1). Lineage (NCBI taxonomy): Eukaryota > Viridiplantae > Streptophyta > Magnoliopsida > Solanales > Solanaceae > Nicotiana > Nicotiana glauca. Next base: position 29,807 of record MU681233.1, read on the forward strand.
AAAAAGGTTTAATACTTTTTGGTAAACACATTTTCTATATTATGGATTTCACTACTCAGATTAATACATATATTCCAAATAGGAAAAGGACGAATTCATTTGCGTAACAACCCGAAATCTAGTGCTCTACGAGATCTATTTTTGCAATTTCTAAAAGTCAAAGTACTAAATAATAGCAAAAAAGAAATTAGTTGTTCGATCTTTGAAAGTCGTGGTTGAAACAGTTTAATTAGGACTTATTCCCAGTAATATAATATGGGAGATGCTAAACGACCACATCGGTGTGATCCAACTTTGGCCATACCAGTAAAAAAATATAAATGACCCTCTAACTAATTAGCCTACATTTTCTCCTCCAAAACACAAAATTAAATTTCAAATCTTAAAGTATGCGGAAATTAAATGTTGGGAGATGAAGAGTCTCGTGTATTATATTTATATTTCCATTGTATTTATATGTATTTAATGTTTATAAAAATTATAGGATTTAGTATGTATACAAATTATTGTATTTTCTTCCCTTTTTAAAAGCAAATACGGTATACCATTTATTATACTTCCTTCATATCAAACCAAGTCAAGTGGATACTTCACCCTATCTAAAAAAAGAATTCAAACCAAGAAAATTTGGTGGTGCAAGAAAATATGATACCATATCTACTTATGATTTATATTTCATAATTAAATTGCTAATTATATCCAAAATATAACGATTAGTGTCAATTGACTAGTGGATCCATAGTAAACGTAATTATATGGTTGATATCAATATACGCATGGCCTTAATAAATGAAATTATATGTTGGCTACTACACACATATATATATATATATAAACGTTCAATGTAATTATATATAAAGCAAAATAATGTAATTAACTAGCATCAATAGCTACTTATTATTTATATTTCATAATTAAATTGCTAATTATATCCTAAAATATAACAATTGGTGTCAATTGACTAGTGGAACCATAGTAAACGTAATTTATGGCCGCTATCAATATCTACTTATTTTATATATATAGACGCTAAATGTAACTATATAAAAAATGCAATAATGTAATTAACTAGCATCAATATCTACTTATTATTTATATTTCATAACTAAATTGCTAATATGTCCCAAAATATAACCACTGGTGTCAATTGACTAGTGGAGCCATAGTAAACGTAATTACATGGTCGCTATCAATATACGCATGACCGTAATGAATAAAATTTTATGTTGGCTACTACACACACACACACACACACACACACACACACACACACACACACACATATATATATATATATCATAGGATATTTTTGAGGTTATGTGTATGTTCGGTTTCGAGCCTCGAGGGCTCGGGTGAGTTTTGAATAGGCCACGAGAGCATTTTGGAAGTTGAATCACATCTGATGCATTTCTGACCTGCAAGCTTCACATTTGCGAAGCCTGGTTCGCAAATGCGAACGACCTCTCGTAATTGCGAAGATAGCCCAGGTCCACCCATTCTCGCAAATGCGAGACTCTCCTTCGCAAATGCGAAGGTATCCTTTTCCTATTGTGTTCGCAAATGCGACCAAGGGCTCGCAAATGCGAAGGCACAGTGTTTGCAAATGCGACTAAAAGTTCGCAAATGCGAAGTCCTTCTTTTTGGCCTGAGTTCGCAAATACGAACTATGGTTCGCAATTCCCACATTTGATCGGGGTTCGCAGTTCGCAATTCCTATATTTGCAGCCCAGCAATTTCTACACTTAGTCGAATTTTAGGTCATTTTTCACCCCACTTTCAAAATACAACTCCTTAGGCAATTTTTCAAGAACAAATTTCATTCCAAATCATTTGTAAGTCAATCTTTACTCAATTCTTTCAATCATTAACATCATTTAACATGTTTTTTACTTAAAATCAAGGATTCTCATGGGTGAAACTGGGGGTTTTGAGTAGAATCTAGGTTTTTCAAAAAATGGGGATTTGGACCTCAATTTGAGGCCCGATTTTAAAACCAATTACATATTTGAGTTCGTGGGGAATGGGCAACCGGATTTTGGTTTGAACTTCAGGTTTTGACCACGTGGGCCCGAGGGGTAATTTTAGAATTTTTGAGAAAAACTTGGGAAATTCATTTTTATGCATTCAAATTGATTCATTTAGTGTTTATTAAAGTAATTGAGTAATTTATGGCTAGATTTGAGCGGATTGGAGGTAAAATTACGGGGCAAAGCTATAATTGAGGTTTGAGTAGAATTTAAGGCATAGAGGTAAGTGTTTAGTTTAACCCTAGCTTGAGGGAATAAGAGTTGAGTCTTATTTGCTATGTGGTAATTGATCGAGTACGATGTATAGGCATGGTGACGAGTATCTATACATTGGTGTCTAGCATAACCATGAGTCCCTATATTGCGAATATTTTGGTTTTGGATTTAACTTCCAGGCTTGATTGATGACTTCTTTACGTTGCAAAGAGTATGTGAAAGAAAATTGTGATCTTTAAATTTTGTGGAGCGTTGGCTCGAGCTGGGATACAAATTGTGAAATTATATGAGATAAGTAAATCTTTGAAGTATTGACTCAAGTGATAATGTGAATTATGAGATGGAGAAGAGAATCAATTATTGAGTTTCTCCCTTGCCGGGATTAATTGCTTAAATTGTGTTCCCTTGCCGGGATTAGTTGTTTAAATTGTGTTCCCTTGCCGGGATTAGTTGTTTAAATTGTGTTCCCCTGCCGGCATTTCTATTATAAAATGTTAATTTCCCTTGCCCTAGGTTGTGATTGTTGTTTGGGTGAGCAAGAGTGTTAAAGCACGAAGGGTGATACCGTGCATTGTTGTTTATGGTAAGGAAAGAGTGTAAAGCACGAAGGGTGATGCCGTGCATTGTTTGCTTATTATGAGAAAAGAGTGTTAAAGCACGGAGGGTGATGCCATGCCGCACGATGTACCATTCTGTACCGATTCTATTGATATATGTGAGTAATGAGAGTAAAAGCACGAAGGGTGATGCCGTGCACATGTTATTGCTTGGTGAGTATGAGAGTAAAAATACGAAGAGTGATGCCGTGCACATGTTATTGCTTGGTGAGTATGAGAGTAAAAGTACGAAGGGTGATGCCGTGCACTTGTTGATTTCTATTTCATTACCTACGATTGAGTTGTGTTGTTTTCTTTGTTACTGGATGACTCTTATTTGAAAATTATTATTCTCCCCACAACATGCTCCCCTTCCCATATTGTTTATCTGTTTTGTATTTAGATTCTGCCATATATATATATATATATATATATATATATATATATATATATATATATATATATATATATATATATATATATATATATAT
>MU681233.1:44883-56910 GCA_026770625.1 Nicotiana glauca
CGTTGTGCAATCGTAATGGGCGGAGTGACGGTGAAATTTTTTTCACATTTGCATGAATCTTTAAGTTTACAATATTTTAATGATTTTGAAATTTGTACAAATCGGAATGAGTCAACCTATAAAGAATAAATGTAAACAAACGAAGGCCAAGTAAATTACTATTGCGTCCCAAAGTCGCTATTTCTGATGCTAGTCATAAATACAATATATCAAGAATTTTTAAATATATATATTGTTTTTCGAATGAAGTTGGAGGGTTTATAACGCGATAATATTATATGGAAAAATTCTTTTGGTCACACCGTTTTTGGCCAGATTGACTCAAATGGGTCATTTAGGTAATTTACGCCCTAATTAGGGTTTCAGGCGTATTTTTATACCCAAAATGCCGTTTTGGTAACCTTTTGAATATTTCTCTCCCACCATTAAATATTTGTCTTCCCAATGCATGGAAGATCTCAAGGGTTCAAATCTTATTTTTCATAAAGCTTTTTTTTTTTTCATGTATTTCCATTATTTTTTTTGTAGTATACACCCATATAATTCATCTATATACATGTATTTAATTGTGCATTTTGTATATGTTTAGTAATTGAGTGTGTATTCGTATAATTTTTAGTAGGTCTTCAAAGCCCTACTATTTAAACACATTCTATTTAAACTATATATATATAATATGAAGGTTAAACAGGAGCTTTGTGGTAGGTATGGATGTAATAAAGATCAAAATAATTGAGGAGCTATATATATATATATATATATATATATAGATGAAAATTCCTCAACAAATCGATGGTAATAACCCGCCAAGCCAAGAAATATATTTATATATATTTAACCTTCATATTATATATATATATAAATATATTTCTTGGCTTGGCGGGTTATTACCATCGATTTGTTGAGGAATTTTCATCTATATATATATATATATATATATATATAGCTCCTCAATTATTTTGATCTTTATTACATCCATACCTACCACAAAGCTCCTGTTTAACCTTCATATTATATATATATAGTTTAAATAGAATGTGTTTAAATAGTAGGGCTTTGAAGACCTACTAAAAATTATACGAATACACACTCAATTACTAAACATATACAAAATGCACAATTAAATACATGTATATAGATGAATTATATGGGTGTATACTACAAAAAAAATAATGGAAATACATGAAAAAAAAAAAAGCTTTATGAAAAATAAGATTTGAACCCTTGAGATCTTCCATGCATTGGGAAGACAAATATTTAATGGTGGGAGAGAAATATTCAAAAGGTTACCAAAACGGCATTTTGGGTATAAAAATACGCCTGAAACCCTAATTAGGGCGTAAATTACCTAAATGACCCATTTGAGTCAATCTGGCCAAAAACGGTGTGACCAAAAGAATTTTTCCATATAATATTATCGCGTTATAAACCCTCCAACTTCATTCGAAAAACAATATATATATTTAAAAATTCTTGATATATTGTATTTATGACTAGCATCAGAAATAGCGACTTTGGGACGCAATAGTAATTTACTTGGCCTTCGTTTGTTTACATTTATTCTTTATAGGTTGACTCATTCCGATTTGTACAAATTTCAAAATCATTAAAATATTGTAAACTTAAAGATTCATGCAAATGTGAAAAAAATTTCACCGTCACTCCGCCCATTACGATTGCACAACGTCCCCATTAGCCTCCACTAGAGAACCACCGAACCACAGTTCAAATTTTGTTCAACCACTTAAACTATCAACTACCATCATCAGTCAACAATGCACAACCATCCAGCACACAACCTCCACTAGTAAGCACCCCTAACGACCTTCAGGATAACACCACCAACCAGTTATCACCATCATTCCAGAAGCTATCCAAAATTGTAGGAGCATGGGTGTACTATGAGCACTAAAGTCCCGAGTTTCTGAGAGAGAATATTTGAGAGATGTATATTTTTATTTAGAAAATTTTAAAACTCAAAATAAAGAGTAAAGAAGGAGAAAAAACAAATGTGACCAATAAAAAAGGGAAAAAAAGAGACAAAAACAAAGTGTTTAATTAGAAAAACGATATGGCATGAGGATTTATCCCTATTTGTTAATTAAAACATAATTTATGAGAAGAAAGTGTACACGATCGAACTCCTCACTGAAAGAAAGACGCTGAACCTCTTTACAAATACACTAAAATGATCACTTGAGCTTGGGTTCATCCTTGCTAATTTAAGTAGTTGAGCTGAAATTAATTGGTACTAAAATATGATTTAGGAAGAGGAGGATGGGTTCACGTGAACCTACCCCTACCATGTGCATCGGCCTCTATGTATTAGTGAAAAATAAACTTGCCACATGGGTCTATTAAATGGCGACATATGTCAGCAAAGTTATAAGAAAAATAAAGAATGACATGTAAAGATGATATGTGAAACACCCTTGGGACCGAGCATACTCGTACCGTTCATGTTAGTCTCGGAACTAGCAATCATAAAATAGCTCCGGATCAGTTACGGGAGAATAGCTCATAATTACAAACGAGGAAAGAATTAATTAATCCCAGATTACATGGGATTTACCATCAGTTACAAATCAATTATGTAACGTACAATAAATGCAATAAATGATTGTAACGGTTGAAAGATGACAATCAATTACGAGATTAACTCAAAAGGTACGAGATTAACTCAACAGACATGAGATTGACTCATCAGTTACGGAATTAACTCATAAGTTATGGAATTTCAGTATTTACACAGTTGTTACAAGTCTTCCAAAAGTAATGGATGGATTAAGTAAATGCTCATAATGGACCCATAATTCAAGGAGAATAATTACTTAGAGTTAGCTCTATAAATAGACACACTTTTATCACCATCAGGAAAATCTAATTTTCTTCTCTACAATTCTATACATTGTAATTCACAACATCTTGCTCCCAAGTTAGCCATAATTCGGCCTTCAAGCTCATTTTGGCTCATCATTCTATCAAGGATTATTCAATAAGAATTATTTCTTCTCTGCTTAATATTTATTATATTAACTGTCATTGAATTTATTTTTAACTTCTCTATCACGTTGTACTAACGAAAATTTATATCTTTCGGATCAAATCGGTTGCTTGTGGCCCGTTGTAACGACCCAACCGGTCGTTTTGAGCTTTTGCACCTTGTTCGCCGGTTCTTGGGCATGACTTACCCCGTGTGATGTATTATGACTTATGTAAATTGTTGCTTTTGGATTTCAGGATAATTGGAACGAATTTGGAAGAACAATTTTCAATTTAAAGCTTAAAATTCGAAAGGTTTGACCAAGTTTTGAGTTGTTAATAGATGACCTCAGATTGGAATTTTTATGATTTGATAGCTCCGTTAGGTGATTTTGGACTTAGGTGCGTGATCAGAATGCATTTTGGAAGTCCGTGGAAGGTTTAGGTTTGAATTGGCGAAATTGAGATTTTGGCATTTTTCGGTTGATAGGTAAGATTTTGATATAGGGTCGGAATGGAATTCTAAGAGTTGCAGTAGTTCCATTGCGTTATTTGGGATGTGGGTGCAAATTTTCAGGTCATTCGAATGTGGTTTGGATGGATTTTTGATCAAAAGCGTGATTCGGAAGATTTTGAAACTCTTAGGCTTGAATTCGACACAAATTTGGTGTTTTAATATTGTTTTGAGTGCTCCAAAGGTTGGAACAAGTTTGATTGATGTTATGGGATATGTTGGCATATTTGGTTGAGGTCTTGAGAGCCTCAGGTGAGTTACGGGTGGTCAATCGGACCATTTCATGTTGATTGGAATTACAGAAAAATAGCTTAAGTGTTGCAGAGAATTAGACCTTCGCGTTCACGAGTAGGTTCTTGCATTCGCGAAGGGTCAGTTGGTGAAGGCTGGAATTTTAGCCTTCGTGTTCGCGAGGAAGGCTATGCATTCGCAAAGGGCTGAGTTTTTAGTGAAAGCGTTCACGAGTGAAGCTCCGCGTTCGCGTAGTTCAGTATCGAGTTTGTGTCGCGTTCGCGAGGGTGGTGCCGTGAACGCATAGAGCAAATTTTGATGGCTGGTGTTTTGTTCATCGCGAACGCGATAGTTATCCCGCGTTCGCGAATAATGTTTTTAGAGCCTGGACAGAATGTTTTAATAGCCCTTGTCTGCGATTTTGGGGCTAACTTTCACCATTTTTGGGCAATTTTGGGAGCTTTTGTGAGGATTTGAAGAGGGACTCAAGAGATAATACCTGGAGGTAAGATTTTTGAACTTAATACTCGATCCTATGTTGATTCTTACTTGTTTAATAATGAAAAATATGGAAATTTAAAGCCTAGAATTGGGGAATTAGGGCTTGCACTTGGAGAGTGTAAATTAGGAATTTGAGTGGGCAATTAAGGTCCAATTTTGATGCTCTTGGTATGGATAGACTCGTGTGAGGATGAGGATTCCATTGATGTGACTTTTATCGATTTTTGAGACGTGGATCCGGGGGCCGGGTTTGAGCACTTTCGAGAATTTTTATGTAAATTGAATATTTTCGAGTGGGCATTGTTCCCTTAGCATATTTTAATGGTTATGTACTGATTTTGGTTAGATTTGGAGCATCCGGAGGTCGTTTTATGTGAGAAAAGGCATCGCGGGCTAGAGTTTGGACCAGATCGAGGTAAGTAATGAATGTAAATGCTTTCCTGAGGGTTTGAAACCCCAGATTTCACATCGTTGTATTATTTTGAGGTGACACACACGCTAGATGACGAGCGTGGAGTCGTGCACCATTGGGGATTGTGACTTGGTCCGCCCCGTAAGACTGTTAAGTCGCGTATTTGATTTGAAATCTTATGATATATTAATATTATATTTTAGGCTGTAGGCCATGTTTGGGGCCTTGTGCCAACCTGTTGAGACCCTTGGGGACATTTTCACTATTTTTTCTCACTCTATTTGTTTTGAAAGCATATCCTCAGTCATGTTTTACTTGTTATCGTTTAAATCTAGTTTTATCACTTTACTTCTCAAAATTTGAAAAACTGTTAGGGCTGAGTTCCTTGATTTACTGATGGCCCGAGTGATGGTGAGGTTGATGATTGAGATATGCCGATGGTCTGATTGTGAGGTTGATGACTGAGAAAGGGGGAGGGCATGGTTGTGAGGATTATATATTTATGGATCGGGCTGCACACCGCAGCAAAATATATATATATATACATATACCCGAGTGATGGTGAGGTTGATGACTGAGGTATGCCGAGGGTCTGATTGTGAGGTTGATGATTGAGAAAGGCAGAGGTCCTGGTTGTGAGGATTATATATTTATGGATCGAACTGCACACCACAACAATATATATATATAGGCTGCGCCCCACAGTGATATGTTGGATCGAGCTGCACGCTGCAGCGATATAGCGCTTGGGCTGTAGGAGCCCCTCCGGAGTCTGCACACCCCCAGTGAGCGCAGTCGACTATATATATGGATTGGGCTGCACGCCGCAGCGATTACTATACAGTACCTATTGAGTGTGAGTGCTGAGTGTGAGCGCTGATTGGTAAGAGTTGAGTCACGAGTGACTGAGAGGCTTGCCCGAGGGACGATAGATTTATACATGCACATGAGTGATACTTTGCCTGAGGGGCCTGTTTATGAACTTATTGATTTTCACTCCTCTTTAAAGTGAGTTTCTATCGAATGTGTTGATTTATTTACTACCTTCACCCATCTTTATACTGAGCCTCTGTCGAAAATGTTGAACAAATATTCTTAAACAACTTTCATTTAAGTTGGGGTTTTCATGAGATGTTCAGAATTTAATCACTCATTTGGCTTTGTTATTTTCACTAAGATTTTCATGTTCTGAGGTGTTTATGATTCCTGTTTTGCTGGAGGGACAGTTTATGAACTATGTTTTGCCCGAGGGACCGATTATGGTTTTCATCTCCTTTATTATAAATGGTATTGAACTCCTACTGAAACTGCTGGAAGGTATTTTTAAATGATTTTTTTTACCAAAAGCTAGAATTTAAATGAGACGATTGGTTCATATTATGATTTGAAAGCCTGTTGTGCTTATGGAGTTTATCATAAATGTGGATTCATCATTTCCTACTGCTCATTCTTTATTTACTCTTATTACTTACTGGGTTGGAGTACTCACATTACTCCCTGCACCTCGTGTGTAGATTCAGGCATTTCGAAACCTGGTAGTGGGTATTGGTTGCTCAGACGCGGGATTATTAGAGTTAGCAAGGTGGTTGCACGACGTTCGCAGTACTGCTTCCTTCCTCTCATTTTCTTTACTGTACTTAGTATATTTTTGATGATTTTTGTTGTATTCAGACTTTGGTAGATGCTCATTGCTAGTGATACCCCGATGTTGGGCTTGTGTAATTATTCCACACTTTTCTTTTAAATTTTTATTATGAGATTATCGGTTTATAAATGGTATAAAAATAATTTTTATTGTAAAATGGTTGATTCAGGAGTGGTGTCAGTTGGTCTAGTTTCACGATATGCGCCATCATGACCGGGTCGGTTTTGGGTCATGACAAGTTGGTATTAGAGCTTAGGTTATATAGGTCTCACGAGTCATGAGCATGTTTAGTAGAGTCTCGCGGATCGGTACAGAGATGTCTGTTTTTATCCTCGAGAAGCTGTAGAATCTTTAGGAAAACTTCACATTCTTGAATTCTTATCGTGCGTCCTTGATTCAACTTGAAAGGTAACTTTTTGAATTCCTTCCACGCATTCGTATACGCGCATGAGTGCTCAGTTTAGATGTGCATCGATGGCTTATGATTCCCTGAGCGAGGGGAGAGATATTCTCTCTGTGTGTTGATGTTGGGCCAGTCTGGAGGACTTGAGGCCGAATTTTTGCCTATAGCTTGAGCATCGAGGTGCTGATTGTGTGAGCAAGTGTTTTTGAACTTATACGCTCGGTAGTGCCCTATTAGTAGAAGTAATGACTGGATAGCTACGTATGAGTATGTTATGACTACGAGGTGTATTCATATGATTTGGAAATGACGAGAAGGGTCTGCTGGAGTATAGAAGAACTATTAGGTGCCTAATTTCTATCTTGATTTGAGGTATAGCTCGAGTTATAAGCGTGTGAAGAATCTTTTCATGTTTCCTAGTTGGGAGTGAAGTAAATTTTCATGTTGTAGTATGAGTTTAGACTCAGGAAGATTAAGTGACTGCGTAATGTTTATAGCGGTGGAAGCTATACAGAAATGTTAATTTGAGGCAAAACAGGTAGGGTTATCTCATGTGAAGTGTTCTAAAATTGTATGATCCTTATGTTGTCTATTATAATCTCATTTACAAGTGTAATATATGTGTTGCAATTTAAATTTGGGTCGCTTAAGAGAGTGGGGTTCAACTGTTACGAGGGTGAATGCGAGATTTGCATAAGATTTAAAGTACTAGATGGTCTGTGTTTCACGAGCTTATAAAGGATTGAGTTTAATTTCACTATGGCATTATGGCAGCAATAGAGTATATGCGCTATGAGTTATTGTGTGTCTTTTGATCTATGGCTTCGAGCCAAGTGGGGGAGTCTGCTATTGCTTAGTTGATTGCACGATTATGTACTATGTTGGTCCCAGTTTGAGGCGTACTGGTGAATCAGTTATGGATTACGGAGATTGAGACCGAGGATGTCTCGTGTAAAGGAGAATTTTGACAAAGGTTATGTCATGCTTCATAGGTGTACGAGAATCACGGAATGTCTTAATTTGTTATTGGTAAAGGATGCTCGGTGTATAGAGCAGGAAGTGGATTGGTTGTTCTAGGATGAGGTTACACTCTGTGGTGTCGGAGTCTATTGAGGGACAGGTGGTTCTGTTCGTTTGATCAGGCTAATTGCAGTTTGAATAGAGTCAATGACTCTCAAGAATGGATCTAATGTGTTCAAGATTCTACATGTAACAATTGGGTATTTTAAAGTTGTATATGTGGCTAGAAACTGAGTTTTAATTGGAAGATGTCAAGACTTATGGTATTTTTTATACTAATTATGGGATTCTATGTATCAGTATCAGGAAGGTAAAGGTAATGGATTTATATTCGCAGGAAGTCTCTTCAGAGTAAAGCATTTTGAACGTAGTGCTCTTGGGAATATCTGAGAAAGTATTCAGCGGCTTATGAGCCTTAGATGATGTGGCTTTATACTTGGGTCCTGTGTGGTAATTCTGGATTGAGAAATTGTGATGTTATAGCAAGAATGAGTGTCTAGTTGAAGGTAAATCAGAAGGAAGCTCGGATAGATTGGATAGCTTGGTAGTAGGCCGAGCCGGTATGGTAAGGATATGATTAGTTCTTTTGATGCTTACGAGATAATGAGTTTCTACAGGTGCTTCGCGGCAATTCTCTTGGGTTTTAGTGACATGCGTAGCTCGATCGAGTTAGAAAGATTCAGTCCTAACAGTTTAGTTTTGGGCAAATGGAAATTCGGAGAGTCCTTGATGGTTTCTACCACGGTGAGAGATGTATATTTTCTATGAGCACGTGGAGCATGGGACGTATAGTGGTTTTCTTCTATATATGATTAATGGAAAGTTCTTGGTTAGTGGAGTACATAGTTGCTTGTGGCTCGGAAGGGATATGAAGTTCTCGTGTTACCCTAGGATGGTATGGTACATGCAGTATATTGTGAAAGATTGAGAATTATGTGTGTAAGGTTGCGGTTCAGTTCTGAAAGGAAGGTCATAAGATTCTTGAGCAGCACAGACAGTTTTTGATGATTAAGGAAATTGTATTACTGATTGGTGTGGCTTGATGAGGGTATGCATTTTAGAAAAGGTAGATGTGTTGAGTTATGGATGCTTTATTGGTATTGCGGCACTATCTCGCCTGGTTGTCTGATGATATTCGAGTTGGCTTAGTGGCACAGAAGAAGTATATGTGTACCTCTCATGGGATGATTTTAGAGGAGTGTTGTATATTCGAGCGACGAAATTGGATCGATTATGGTAATTCGTGTTCTTCATGGGCTTGGGGACTGGAAGTTCTCATATACATGTTAGCTCGTGGTTATGGACGGAAAATATGCGGGTAAGTTAGTCAGATGATAGTATGTGCTACGATTCAGCCATTGTGAACCTTCAGAGGGTTATTTATCTATTATGGGTAACTAGAGTTGATGTGTGGTTCATTGGTAGACCCATAGTGATGTATGTTCTGCATCAAGACGACATTGTTGACTTCAAGTTTCTATCGTGAGGGATGTGTTGATTCGGTTATTATTGAGCTATTAGTAATCGGGAGGATCTATGAGTTACCTTTTCGTGTTGCGAGCCGTTAGGATTTGTTGGTTATAACACATGTTGTGCGGTGTTATTAGGGCCTCACAGTGGAATTCAAGTGGGAAGAGTACTGGGTATTGCTCCGTGGATTGCGTATCAGTTATGTCCTTTCTAGTTATGTGGTGTTATGTAATTTCTTCGCGGTGGTTATGAGGATTTCTTTGGCTTTAGACATCATATTGCGCACGATTGTCGATTTTGAATATAATGACTTAAGGTATTTCATGCGGACCAGTGTTTGGATGAGGTCGCACATCGGAGCGAGGCTATGTGGAGGTATGATCCTACGAGTTAGATTCGTATGTTTTGTTTCTACAAGGTATGATGGGTTCTCAGCACTGTATGTGGTTGTACTGGTGAGCTTGCGGTACAACTCTATCATTTGAGTCATTTTCATGATTTAAGTATGTTCGGATTATTACGTATTGGTGCGTGGATTGCACAAGTTGCGGCTTTAGCCTATATTGATGTGTTATGTCACCAGAGTAATTGTGTTGGATTAGATGAGATTGTCGGGGTCTTTAATAAATACAAATGGATTCGATTTCAGCATGTTGGATGGTTAGTATCGAGGTTCGGCTCAGAAATTTGCTATGGTCGTTGCCTAAGGAGAAATGCCTTCATGAATGGTTGATCTGGGAAATGGTTATGATTTATTACGTGTTTCATTTATCATTGAAAGTATATGAAAGCGTTATAATGAGACTTTTGTTGATAAGAGGTTTTCTATCGATATACCATTGTCGTGTGTAGTTGCTGTGATTAGAAGTTATCGCTACAATTGTTTGAGTTATGTGGTATATCATGTAATTGCACCTGAGGTTGCGGGTATGGGTTATTATAGTTGTTCGGGCTTATTCAGAGTATAGGTTTGAGATTTTGATCTTGTGGATGATTTTGGTAGTGGAAATGTGGTTCTAAGGTTTGTAGGCTAGGTTAGATTGTAAAATTTTAGTTACATTGTTTTATCGGACCTATATGAGATAGGGTGACATAGGATCACCCCCAGGTATATGCTTGGTAAGGTAATTCAGCGAGTGGTTGGCTTTTGGAACAACTTTGGACATGTTTGAGGATGAACGTATGTTTAAGTGGGGGAGGATGTAGCGACCCGACCGGTCGTTTTGAGCTTTTGCACCTTGTTCGCCAGTTCTCAGCATGACTTGCCCCATGTGATGTATTATGACTTATTGATCACGCCCAACTCTAGTCCTAAAAAGGATAAGCGGTCGCTGCAAATATAATCCGATCTAAAAGTCCGGAGTCGAATCCTACAGAGAACTAAGGCTTAGTTGTATTTGTTTAATATCACCACGAAGACAAGATTGAAAATAAATAAACAGTTGAAAACTAACTATGCTTGAATTGTAAACAATTGAAATAAAGGTCTAAGGTAATGGTTTCTCCCGTTGTTGATTTCCTTAGTTGTATGTTTCTTATAGCTTTGACTTAGTTGCCTCTATCAATCATGAACTCTCCAGCTATCATAAATCTTTCTCAAGAAATTATGATAATTTACTAGATGCACTCTTTCAAGCTACTCTAGCTAGATTCGCATTACATTCACTTAGATCGCACCCGAGGTATCGTTATCTCTAATCCAACCTCTAAACCCTCGGTTATGACTCTCGCCTATACTCCGGGAGTGATGTTGTTCAAACAACTACCTAAATATACACTCTCTCTCAAATAGATACATAATAAATAGGAACGGCTAATTGAGACTCCTTTCAATTAACCACAATCAAAACGTAGTTGAACAAATAGAGATAAACAACCAATTCAATAATATATTAATATAACAACCAAATCATCCCCAATGGGTCTCACCAAAACCCTGAAAAACAAATTAGCTATTCATAATAGTAAGTAAAACTATAATACTAAAAATCATAACCAACAATGAAAAATAGGAAGAGGAAGGAAAAACTTGTTGAAGAATTCCCCGCCTTGCTCTCAATGTGTTCTTGCCTCCTTAGGTCTAATTTGTGTCCAAAATATATCCCCTTCTTGTTCTTGGCCGGCCTCCTACATTTAATATAAGATTTAGGGCTTAAAATCCCGTATTTTGCACTTTGGTCCCTGAAATTTACGTGTCCTACCGCGGTCGCACCGCGGTTACGCCAGGACCGCGTCCAGAATGGTCCTCTGAATCTTTGGTAATATTTTGCCGCGGTGTTCTACCGCGGTCCTACCGTAATCGCGGTTTTTCACCCTATTCTGTTTCAAAGTTTAGAAAAATATAAAATATGAAAGTTGTAGCCCTTTGAGTTAGCTTTCCAACCATATATTGTAAAGCCCAAATGGAGTTCTGAGCAAAACGTTATGTCTATTTTACTAGACAGTGCGCAATATGCCTCCTCGAGTCTTCGTTCGTACTTAATTATCAAATTTGACCCCCGAACCTGATCCCGGCTTAATTCCTTGAGCTTTTACTCAGACTTCAAAGCTCCAAATCACTTGAATTCGTTCCATAACATCTATATAGCTCGAAATCACTCCTACAAGGCATAAAACACACCGTTAGTGCAAAACACTAGCGATTAAAGCGCAAACTTAACTAAAGTGCAGTAAATTAGAGTGTAATAATCGACTAATATGCGTAATTATAGCCTATCATCAACACCCCACACTTAAATCATTGCTCGTCCTCGAGCAATAAAACTACACTTCCTTTTTTTTATAGACACGACCTTTTTAAACAATTCTCCTAACGCAGCACACCAAGAGTATTTAAAATAGACAAAGCA
>MU681233.1:63361-82100 GCA_026770625.1 Nicotiana glauca
ATCGGGCTGTGCGCCGCAGTGATATGTTGGATCGGGCTGCACGCCATAATGATATGCGGATCAGGCTGCACTCCGCAGCTGTTACTATATGATACCTATTGAGTGTGAGTGCTCAGTATGAGCGCTGATTGGTAAGAGTTGACTCACGAGTGACTGAGGTTTGCCCGAGGGGCGATAGATTTATACATGCACATGAGTGATGTTTTGCCGGAAGGGTCTTTTTATGAACTTATTGATTTTCACTCTTCTTTAAAGTGAGTTTCTTTTGAATATGTTGATATATTTACTATTTTCACCCATCTTTATACTGAGCCTTTGTATAAAATGTTGAACAAATATTTTTAAACAACTTTCATTTAAGTTGGGGTTTTCATGAGATGTTCAGAATTTAATCAGTGATTTGACATTGTTATTTCCACTGAGATTTTCATGTTGTGAGGTGTTTATGATTCCTGTTTTGCCCGATCGGCTGTTTACGAACTATGTTTTGCCCGGATCGATTACGATTTTTATCTACTTTATTATAAATGGTATTGAACCCCTACTGAAATTGCTGGAAGGTATTTTCAAACGATTTTTTACCAAGTGCTAGAATTTAAATGAGATGATTGACTTGTATTCTGATTTGAAAACCTGTTGTGCCTATGGAGTTTATCATAAATGTAGATTTATCGTTTCCTACTTCTTATTCTTTATTTACTCTTATTACTTACTGGGTTAGAGTAATCACATTACTCCCTATACCTCGTTGCAGATTCAGGTATTTTGGAACCCGGTAGCGGGTGTTGGTTGCTCAGACGCGGGTTCATTAGAGTTAGCAAGGTGGTTAAACGACATTCGCAACACTACTTCCTTCCCCTCACTTTCATTACTGTACTTAGTACATTTTTGACACTTTTTGTTGTATTCAGACCTTGGTAGATGCTCATGTCTAGTGACACCCCGATGTCGGGCTTGTGTAATTGTTCTGCACTTTTCTTTTAAATTTTCATTATGAGATTATTGGTTTATAAATGGTATAAAAATAATTTTTATTGGAAAATGATTAATTCGGGAGTTGTGTCGACTGACCTAGTTTCATGATAGGCGCCATCACTACCGGGTCAGTTTTGGGTCGTGACACCCGCCATATAAAATTTATTACTTTGACCTTAAAAATTATTTTTTGGATTAAACAGTTTTGTTCCGTTTACGGGAACTCATGCAAATTTATTATTCATCCAAATATACTAATAATTTTTGTTAATATTCACTTATTTTTAGTTTAAAACCTTCATCATGGCTAAAATTTGCCAATCAACAGAGTTGAGGATAATCAAGTTGGAGATGGCTTTATCATTCAAAATAAAAAGGGAAGAATAGCCATAATAATGATAAATAAACAACAAGCAGAGAAAAATGGAGAATGTACATCGGTATACTGGTACCACAACTAGTATACCAAAACTGTTTATAGGGAATTTGTACGAAATAGTTCTGGAACAGGAGGTTCAGATACACCAAGTAATTTTAATTTGCAAAATTTAGTTCTAACCTTACAGAAACAGATCAATGAACGAAACGAGCGGATAGAACACCTCCGGGAATCCCCATCTTTCCTACGAGAATGATATGCATAACCGTTACAACATCGAGATTTAAACAGAAGAAGACACTAATAAGATGTCCAAAAATAGGTTCGAAAACCAAACCAAGGTGATTACGGATCCGATTGAAGGAGTCAGAAGAATAAAGCAAGACCTTTCCGGAACTGAGGAGTAAAATTAACATTCGGTGTAATGCGAAGCTCTGTATAGAGGAAGACACTTACGTTCAACAGAAAGTCAAAAACAGGTTAGGAGATTTAACGGATGTGATTCTTGGGTGATCCGAATCTAAATGCAAAAATCTAAAAAGTAGGTCCGAGCAAAGAGATACGAGATTTCTTCACGCGCTGAAAAAGATCTGGACCTTCCCGAACAAGTAAGGAATCACTTTGCTAAATTGCAAAATTTCGCAGGAGAAGAATGAAGATTAGAAAGAGCGTGGGTAAAACACCCACGAGATTACTTATAAATATACCACACCTAATACCTGAAAAAGAAGAGATAGTCGTGGGATAGAATAGACCACGAGGAAGGAAGGTTCATTAATAATTGAGAACAATTAGACAAATATTTTTGAAAATAATTATTGAATCGAAAGAATTAGAAGCCACGAGGTCAAATGATGAAGAACTAGAAACCATCATTGACTTCACAAATAGGAAGGTTTACATTGGTCGAGACTCGATACCGAATTTAAAGGTAAGTTATTAAACCTTGACGTCCTAACGCAAATTGCTTTGCTTTCCTCCATGCTAATATAATAGGTATACCACCGGAGGTAAAGTTTTATATGCTAAATATTGACCCACAGTATAATCCGATCAAGCAAAAGAAGAAACTGAAGTAAAATAATAAAAGATAAAGTTCCAGAACTTCGAATGGTCAGTTTAGTCCGAAAAGTCGAATCATTAGGGCTCGCTAGTAACAACAACCCATCATTACTTTCAAAATTTTGAGGATAAAGATGATTGCTGGTATACCAAATTGTCTCGGATGTCTTGATGAATGCAATCTTAATTCAAGAAGATAAAGGAACACATTCTCCTATCTATTATAAAATTTTCTTAGACACGGAAACTACATATCTATATTTTGCAAAGTTGGCATTAGTTACAACTGCCCTAAATCTAAGGTTTTATTTTAAATTTAATTCAATTCACGTAGTCATTATATTTTCATTACGCAATATTTTTCATGAACATGAACTATTAGGAAAGCTAGCTAAATGAGTAGTCAAACTTAGTGAATATGATATTATTTATCGGCCACGTATGACTATAAAATCACAAGTTTAGCAGATTTCATGATTAATCTTAGCTTGAACATATTACCCGAAGCTGAAAAGAAAGTACGTGTTATTTTTGGGATAATTCTCGGGATCTGGACCTTCTGCACAATTAGGTCTACAAGTACTAAAAGTCCTGAGTTAGGGACAATGCTTAATGCCTATTAGGGAAAGTAGTTAGATATTCATAAACGTTAATTCATTACTAACAACAAAATCGAGTATGGAGCATATGCTACATGGATTGAATTAGCTGGGGACTCAGAGCAAAAAAAAATATTTATTTAATGATTGATCAAATCCAAAAAAGTTATGCAACCCAAGAAAATCGAGCCAGATGTGCTAGTCTCGGATCTACTGCTGATATTACTGACTCCGAAAGCAACTCTGAGCTCTTATTGAGAAATATCATTTTTGAAACAGTCTCGAGATCGAGTCATCCCTTATTTGGGAGATCTTTGATCTATCATCAATTAGAATAAAAATAAGGTGAGCCTGACTAATTTAATTTGGAATTGGCATAATAAATTCATTTATTTCTTGCAGTATGAGACTTTACCCAAAGACAAGCATGCTCTCGATAACTCTGAGTTTGTCTCATCCCGTGCTGCTTTGTTGAAAAAGAATTATATTTGAGAACATTCAAGGGTTCCAAATCTAAAATGCCACATGGACCAGACAAATATAATATATGATGCGGGAAATTTATAAAGAAAGCAGTAAGAGTTACTCTGGTAATAAGGCTTTAAATTAAAACTCATCAAAGCCAGTCTGAATATCTCAAATCAAGATATGGTATGATACTCGACAAATATTTTGGAATCTCTGTAGTTCCCGGCCAGAGTAAAACATATTTGATAAAAAGAGCTCCGATATTATCCCTATGTTGGAAATGGACCATTTGAAAGTCCATCAACATCAAAACTAGTTATCCTACCGGGGACTATTAAATTGGGAGCTGTCAAATTATGACTTTAGTGTTTGAGCTCTCATACCTCAAGGCTCAAAAATCAAGGAGATTACTTATAATTGAAGATTAGTCAATTTGACATGACATTATAAGAAGTGATACAAACAGTCAATTACCTTGGGATATAGAATTTCTAAGAGTATTCTGACATTATTTACTACCATCTCAACTCAGTTAGTTGTCTTGCTCATATCAAGCATAAACACTTCAAATAGTTTTGAATCAATTCTTCAAAAATACATATACTACACGTACACAAAAAGGATCGAGAACTCCATGTCAGAGTCAAAAATCCAACGATAAAAAATGATTTTTGCATCCAAGTCAAGATAACATAATAAAGTTCATTTTGAACAAATACATGACTTATATTCAATCCAACAATGACCATTCAAGTTAAATATATAAGCCTTTCTTAATGGCTCATTGATTATTACTCAGATCGTTATCCCATATATATTAATGAAAATATCAAATATTATTTCGGACATGTATCCCTCTCTACTTGGAAGTATATTCATATACTCCAATTTGGATTCAAAATCTAATCAGATTAAATATCTCTTCAGGATAAATCTACTAAGATATATATTTATTTGGGATTAATTATGACGACCCGACCCGTCGTCTCATGAGTTACCGCTCCGTTTCTCCCATTTTATGCTTCTTCATGTTTCTTTATCGGTATGTGGTGTGTTAGAGTTGATTTGGATTGGTTTTGATAAGAAACGAGACACTTAGTCTCTTTAAGGAAGGCTTAAGTTGGAAAAGTCAACTGAATGTTGACTTATGAGTTATAGGGTTCGGATGTGATTTCCGGTGATTCGGTTAGCTTCGGGAGGTGATTTGTGACTTAGTAGTGTGATCAGAATTGATTTTGGAGGTCCGGCGTAGGATTAGGCTTGAATTTGGCGAAGTTAGTATTTTGGCGAATTTCAGTTGATAGGTGAGATTTTGATCCGAGGGACGGAATGGAATTCCCAGAGTTGCAGTAGCTCCGTTAGGTAATTTTGAATATGTGTGCAAAATTTTAGGTCATTCGGAGGTATTTTGGTCGGGTTTTTTATCAAATGCGTATTTCGGAGCTTTTTTTAAAGAACTTAGGCTTGAATCCGATGAGAATTGATGATTTTAGTGTTGTTTGATGGGTTGTGATGATTGGAACGAGTTTGGATAATGTTTTAAGACATGTTAGTGCTTTTGGTTGAGGTCCCGGGGGCCTCGGGGTGGTTTCGGAAGGTCAATCAGACCATTTTTGGATTTGAGATTGCAGGTTTCAGTTGTTGGTGTTGAAGAAAAATATTGTTCATCGCGTTCGCATGGGGTGAGTCGCGAAAGCGTAGAGTAAATTTGAGGGCAAGGAAATTTGGCCCATGCATTCGCATCAGTGGTCACGCGATCGCGTAGGGGAAGTGGGTCAGCCATCGTATTCGCGTGTGAGAGGTTCGCGATAGCGTAGTATTAGTTGGTAGTGCATCTCGTTCGCAGGGCTCTAATCGCGTTCGCGTAGAGTTATTTTGAGAGGCTGGATTTTTGTGTTACGCGATCGCGGGGCCTATGATGCGATCGCGTAGAAGGAAATGCAGGAGCTGGGCAGTGAGTTTATAAACATTTCATCCGCGAGTTTTAGTCATTTTTCCTCCATTGTTGAGTATTTTGAGAGCTCTTTGGGACAAATTGAAGAGGAATTCAAGGAGGATTGATTGGAGGGGAGTTCCTTGGCCTAAATACACGAGAATATGATAGGTTTAACATGGAAATTGGTTGAAATTCTTCAAAAGGGGTAAAGCTAGGGCTTGAGTTTTTGATATTTCAAAATTTGAGATTTGATAGGTCATTTGAGCTCGGATTTGGGAGTTCTTGGTATGTATGAACTCATGGCGAGACGAGGAATCCGGTAATGTGAGTTTTGTAATTTTTCGAGAAGCGGGCCCGGGGCTCGGGTTTTGCTAGTTTCGAGATTTTTGCTACTTCTAGATTGTTTTCCATTGGATATTGTTCCCTTATCATATTTTGATGTATTCACTTTGATTTTGGTTAGATACGATGCGCATGGAGGCCGGTTTAAGGGGCAAAGGCATCGCGGCTAGAGATTGTACCGGTTCGAGGTAAGTAATACTTGTAAATAATATCGTGAGGGTTTGAAACATCGGATTTGCACATCATAGTGCTGTATTGAGGTGACTTGCACGCCGAATATGAGCGTGGGGTAGAGCACCGTTCGAGATTCTGAATTGGTTCGTCCCGGTTGTTGATTTTTGCCGCGTATTTGACTAAAACTACTTGTTATCATCATAATATTGGGCTGATTGCCATGTTTGGGCTTCGTGCCGACTATGTGAATCCTTCAGGGATTGATATCACTATTTTCGCATTACTTTGCATATTATTTGATCTTGATCCAGGGTTTTTAATACTGTTTTGCAAACTCAGCTATTTTTCTAAGATTTGAAAACTTAAACAATATTTTATTGACGTTTTTACCTGAGAACTATGATTTTAGTAGTGCCCAAGTGGCTTATGTGCATTTTTGGACTGAGCATGGATCGGGCTGTGCGCCGTAGCAGTGTTATGGTGATTTCTTGATATATGGATGACTCGGGCTGCACGCCGCAGCGGTGTTACATTGATATTGCACTTGGGATGTAGGAGCCCCTCCGAGTCTGAACCCCCACAGTAAGCGCGGGTACCCAAATGGATCGGGTTACGCGCCCCAGCGGTCATATGCATTGTATTGAATTCATGCATTGGTTCCTATTGTATTACGTGGAATGACATGCAGCACTCTCATTTCATTGGCAACCATGCTACTTCTTGCATTGTTTACCAGATACCCTGGTGTTATTTGTTAGTGGAGTGTTGTGACCAAGGGGCTGACTTATGTGCTGACTTGCACTATCTGTTCGCATTCATTTGCTTAATTGTTGAAAAAGATATTTTCAAAAGAGGTTTTAACTGAGCCTAGGTATTTTCTAAAGGGTTTCACGATTTTACGGTTTACTCAAAGGGTTGCATTGTTCTGTATAGCATGATGGAGTGCCTTACGTGATTTCGTGTTGCTCAATTATTATTTACTCTCATTACTCACTGAGTTGGAGTACTCATTTTACTCTCTACACCTCGCATGCAGTTGCAGGTATTTGTTACCCGGTAGCGGGTTAGAGCTGATTGAGGATTTTGTTATCGTAGCTGAGGAAGGGGCCACCGGAGTTCGCGGCACCGACCTTCGTCTTTTGATTCTAAATCTTATTTTGTATATTATTGGCCCTGTAGTTGTGTTCAGATTTCTTTAGATGCTCGTGACTTGTGACACCCCGGTCGGGCTGTGTTGGGTTGTAAATATCAGTTATTATTGTCATTAAATTGTATTTATCTATTCATTTATGTTTAATAATTTTGAAAGAGGCATCGTTTTTCTGTTGGCTGGCCTTGTCTTTACGAGAGGCGCCATCACGGTCGGGTTTGGAAATTAGGTCGTGACAAGTTGGTATCAGAGCCTATATTACTAGGTCTCACGAGTCATGAGCAGGTTTAGTAGAGTCTCGCGGATCGGTACAGAGACGTCTGTACTTATCTTTGAGAGGCTGCAGAACCTTTAGGAAAAACTTCACTTTTTTGGAATTCTTATCGTGCGTACTTGATTCAGTTTGAGATATAGCTCTTGAAATTCCCTCCACACGTCTGTATGTGCACATAAGCGCTCAATATTATATGTGTCTTGATGGCGTGATTCCTCAATCAAGGGGCGAGATGTGATCTTCGTGAGTATGTTGGGCCAGTCTGGAGGACTTGAGGCCAGATCTTTGCCTATGGCTTGAGCACCGAGGTGCTGATTGTGTGAGCAAGTGATTTGAACCTATATGTTCGGTATAGCCCTTATTAGCCGGAATGGCGGTTGGATATCCATGTGCTGAGTATTTTAGTATTGTGAGATGTATCTATATGACTTAGTAGTGATAAAGAAATCTGTTGGATAATAGATGAACTGTTAAGTGTTCGAGTCCTGTTGTGATTTAATGTGTAGCCCGAATTAGGGGCGAGTGAAGAATATTTTTCATGTATCCTAGTTGGAAAGTAAAGTGCATTACATGTGGCGGTATGATTTCAGACTCAGGAAGATTAAATCACTGTGTAACGTATATAATAGTGGAAGGTATGCTGAAGTACAAAATTGAGGCGGAGCAGGTGGGTTATCTCCTGCGGAGTGTTCTTAAGTGGTACAATTCTTATGTATATTGTTAGGAGATCTCATGTGTAATTGAAGAGTACGTGTTGAAATTTGATAAATTTGGGTCGCTCTAGAGGGTGGACTCAACTGATGTGGGGATGGATGCGAGGTTTGCCGAGGATTTCAGTACTAGATAATCTGTGTTTTCACAAACTTGTAGATGAATTGAGTTTAATCTCACTATGGCATTGTGGTATCATTAGAGTAAAGGTGTTATAAGTTATTGAGTATGTCCTGATACATGGCTTCGAGCCAAGTTGGGGAGGTTGATGTTGATTAGCTGATTGTACGATCATGTGTTATGTTGTCTCCGTTTCGAGATATGCTGGCGGATCAGTTCTGGTTGCAGAAATTGAGCCGAGGATGGCACGAGTGAAGCAAAATTTTGACAAAGGTTATATGGTACTTCGTAGGTGTGTGGAAATAATAGGATGTCTTGAGCTGTTGTTGATAAAGAATGCTTAGCGTAAAGAGAAGAAAGTTGTTTGGTTGTATTGGAAGGAGAACACGTCCTGCGGTGTCAGAATGCTAATGAGGAACAAGTGGTTATTTCCGTTTGATCAGGTAAATTGCAGTTTGAATATAAAGTAATGAATCTCGAGAATAGTTTTATTGTATTCAAGATCCTACATGTAACAATCAGGTGTCTCAAGGTTATGTATGTGGTCAGAAACTGTGTATTCATCGGAGAATGTCGAGGCTTGTGGTATTTTTATGTTAATTATGGGATCCTAGGTATCGGTATCTGGAAGGTAATGATAACGAATTCAGGTTCGCAGGAAGTTCTTCAAGTAGAGTATTTTGGAATGTGGTATTTCTGGGAGCATTTGAGGGGGATATTCGGTGGCCTATGGGTCTTTGATAGTGTGGTCCTATGTTTAAGTCTCGTGTGGTAAACCTGGGCTGAGGTATTGTGGTGCTACAGCAAGGAGGAATATCAAGTTGATGATGAATCAAAGGGGAAGTTTGGTAAATGGAATGGGTTGATAGTAGACTAAGTCGGTAGGGTAAGGGTATGATTAATTCTTTGTATGTGTTTGAGGTAATGAGCCTTACAGGCATTTTGTAGCAATGCTCTTCAGTTTTGGCAGCTTGCTTAGCTTGGTTTGGGTAGAAGGATTCAATCCTGGTAGTTTAGGTTGTGCACATGGAATTGGGGGAGATAGAGTCCATGTTGGGTTTTTACCGTGGTTTGGAGATGAATATATTTTCTATGGGTATGTGAAGCATGAAATGTGTAATGATTCTTCTTCTAGATAGGATTGACGGAAGGTCTTGGCTAGATGAGTTACAGTTCAGTTCTGAAAAGAAGTTCATAAAATTCTTAGGCAACGGGTAGCCTCAGGTAATCAAGGAAATGGTACTGCTAATTGGAAGTGATTTGATGAGAGTATATGTCTCGGAAGAAGGGTAATGTGATTAGACTGATGATAATTCGGTAGTATTGCGGCACTTTCTTGCTAGATCAACTGCTGATATCTGAGTTTGTTTGATGGCACAAGGGAATTTTAGAATATCTTTCGTGGAATGATTGGGTACTCGAGGTGTGATATGTATTCATACTGCGTAATTTGGGGATTAGGTATAGTGATTCGTGTGCTATATGGAGTTGGAGACTGGGAGTTCTCAGGTACAGACTATGTAGTGGTTGTGGATCGTGTGTATTGATACCGTTAGCGACTATTGGGATTTGGTGGCCCGAGTGGATCTTTCTTTACTTGGTATATTAGATTTTGGATATGATATTGGGGTGTAGACTGGTTGTCTCAATGTTGGGTTATTCTAGACTATTGTGCTATGGGCTATGCTGGAAAATGCCACAGGTTGTGTGGCAAGGTGCATCGGATTATGTTCTAGCAGAGTGGTTTGTATTCCAAAGACCAGAGGACGACTGGGAAGGATTGCTTTCCTTAATTGGGCCTTTGTGGCGGATGTCAGTGTAGAGGTTTCTACCGTTGATTCAGTTCCAGTATTGAGGGACTTTTTGGATGCGTTACTTGTGGCCGGATATGTCGCCTGGCGAGACTGTGGATTTCGGTATTTATTTGGTGTCGGGCACTGTATCGTACGGCTCCGGCAGGAGTTATAGTAGTGGAAGGAGCAGCTTCAGGCTTCTTGGTATTGAGTTCATTGACAGGCCGATGTGGTTACGTATTTAGCTTGAGTTAGCTTGGTTAGTCCCGAGTTGTATTGTTGACGGATAGGTTGATTCGATCATTATTGAACTTGTTAGTGATATGGGGAGATCTATGAGCTGCTTTTCTATGTTGTGAGGCGTTATGATTGGTTGGATATGGGCACATGTGGTGCGGTTCTATTGAGGAGTCATAGAGAAAGTCGAGCGGGAAGAGTAATTGAGTGTGGCTCGGTAAATGGAGTATTGGTTACGGCCTATCAGGTTGCGTGTTGTATGTTATTTGTTTCACCGTGGGTGTAATGAATGGATTTGGTTTCAGACATCAAATTATACATGCTATCGATTTTGAGCATGGCGATTTGAGGTGTTTCATGTGTAACAGTGTTTGGGTAGAATCGCGCATTGTGGCGAGGCCACGCGGGGGTATGGCCCTTCAGGGTAGATTCAGGTATCCTATTTCCATGATGTGAGACGGGGTCTCAGCCTTGTGTTGTGATGGTACTGATGAGCTTGAGGTACAACTCTTTCGTTTGAGTCATTTGTCATGATTTGAGTATGTTCAAACCGTTCCTCATTGGTGCATGTATTATGCAAGTTGTGGCTTAGGCCTGTGTTGAGGTGTCATATCACCAGAGTGGTGTGTTGGATTCGAGGAGATCGTTGGAGTCATTAATGAATACGAACAGATTTGATTTTAGCTTGTTAGAAGGATAATATCGAGGTTCAGCTCGGAAATCTGCTGTGGTATTAGTCAAAAGGGAAGTGGCTTCATGAATGGTTGATCTGAGAGATGGTTACGATTTGCTGCGTGTTTCATTTATCGTCAGCAGTATATGAAAGTGTTGGAATGAGACTTTAGTTAAATAAGAGGTTTTCTATCGGTATTTGGTTGTTATGGGTAACTACTGTGAATAGAAGTTATCGTATCGAGTGCTTGGATTATGTGGTATATCATATGACTTCACCTGAGGTTGCAGGTATGGGTTATTACGGCTGGTTTGGGCTTATTCTGAGTATAGGTGTGAGGTTGTGATCGTATTGATGGTTTCAGAAGTGAAAAGGTAATTCTATGGTTTATGGGCTAGATTGGATTGGGTAATTTCAGCTATGTTGTGTTGTCGGACCTATGTGAGATAGGGTGACGTGGGATTACCCCAGGTATATGCTTGGTAAGGTTATTCAGCTATTGGTTGGCTTCTAGGACAACTCTAGGTACGCTCGAGGACGAGCGTTAGTTTAAGTTGGGGAGGATGTGATGACCCGACCCGTCGTCTCATGATTTACCGCTCTGTTTCTCCCATCTTATGATTCTTCATGTTTCGTTATCGGTATGTGGTGTGTTAGAGTTGATTTGGATTGGTTTTGATAAGAAATGAGACACTTAGTCTCTTTAAGGAAGGCTTAAGTTAAAAAAGTCATATGATATACCACATAATCCGTGAGTTTTAGTCATTTTTCCTCCATTGTTGAGTATTTTGAGAGCTCTTTGGGACAAATTGAAGAGGGATTCAAGGAGGATTGATTGGAGGTGAGTTCCTTGGCCTAAATACATGAGATTTATGATAGGTTTAACATGAAAATTGGTTGAAATTCTTCAAAAGGGGTAAAGCTAGGGCTTGAGTTTTTTATATTTCAGAATTTGGGATTTGATAGGTCATTTGAGCTCGGATTTGGGAGTTCTTGGTATGTATGAACTCGTGGCGAGACGAGGAATCCGGTAATGTGAGTTTTGTAAATTTTTGAGAAGTGGGCCCGGGGCTCAGGTTTTGCTAGTTTCGAGATTTTTTCTATTTCTCGATTGTTTTAGATTGGGTATTGTTCCCTTAGCATATTGTGATGTATTCACTCTTATTTTGCTTAGATACGACGCGCGTGGAAGCCGGTTTGAGGGGCATAGGCATCGCGGGCTAGAGATTTCACCGGTTCGAGGTTAGTAATACTTGTAAATGATATCCTGAGGGTTTGAAACCCCGGATTTGCACATCATAGTGCTGCATTGTGGTGACTTGCACGCCGAATATGAGCGTGGGGTAGAGCAGCGTTCGGAATTGTGACTTGGTCCATCCCGTTTGTTGATTTTTGCCGCGTATTTGACTGAAATTACTTGTTATCATCATAATATTGGGCTGATTGCCATGTTTGGGCTTCGTGCCAACTATGTGAATCCTTCAGGGATTGATATCACTATTTTCGCATTACTTTGCATATTATTTGATCTCGGTCCAGGGTTTTTAATACTGTTTTGCAAACTCAGCTATTTTTCTAAGATTTGAAAACGTAAACAACATTTTATTGACGTTTTGAGCTGAGAACTATGATTTTAATAGTGCCCAAGTGGCTTAAGTGCATTTCTGCATTGAGCATGGATCGAGCTGCATGCCGTAGCAGTATTATGGAGATTTCTGGATATATGGATGGCTCGGGCTGCACACCGCAGCGGTGTTATATTGATATTGCGCTTGGGCTGTAGGAGCCCCTCCGGAGTCTGAACCCCCACAGTGAGCACGGGTACCCAAATGGATCGGGCTATGCTCCGCAGCGATCATATGCATTGCATTGCATTCATGCATTGGTTCATGTTGTATTACGTGGCATGACATTCAGCACTCTCATTTCATTGGCAATTATTCTGCTTCTTGCACTGTTTACCAGATACCTTGGTGTTATTTGTTAGTGGAGTGGTGTGCCCAAGGGGCTGACTTATGTGCTCGCTTGCACTATCTGTTTCGAATTCATTTGCTGAACTGTTGAAAAAGATATTTTCAAAAGAGGTTTTAATTGAGCCCAGGTATTTTCTAAAGGGTTTCACGGTTTTACAGTCTACTCAAAGGGTTGCATTGTTCTGTATAGCAAGATGGAGTGCCTTACGTGATTTTGTGCTGCTCAGTTATTATTTACTCTCATTACTCACTGAGTTGGAGTACTCACTTTACTCCCTGCGCCTCGCGTGCAGTTGCAGGTATTTGTTACTCGGTAGCGGGTTAGAGCTGATTGAGGATTTTGTTATCGTAGCTGAGCAAGGTGACCGCCGGCGTTCACAGCACCGACCTTCATCCTTTGATTCTAAATCTTATTTTGTATATTATTGGCCCTGTAGTTGTGTTCAGATTTCTTTAGATGCTCGTGACTTCTGACACCTCGGTCGGGCTGTGTTGGGTTGTAAATATCAGTTATTATTGTCATTAAGTTATATTTATCTATTCATTTATGTTTAATAATTTGGAAAAATGCGTCGTTGTTCTGTTGGTTGGACTTGTCTTCACGAGAGACGCCATCACGACCGGGTTTGGAAATTGGATCGTGACATCGATATCCCGCAAATTCAGTGTCTTACTAGGAGCAATATTCCCATAAATTTTAAATGGGTCAATGCTTCTATAAATCTTATCAGGATTAATACTCTTTCAGACTAAAAGTTTTCTCGCATAAATCGATTCAATTTTATGCCTAAATGAAACGGAGACGTCCTCTTCATAGCGTTTAAAGTATATAAAACGACCCTCTTTTATTTAAAAGCTAGACACTCAAAGGTGCAACTTTAAGACATCGCACATGAAACGATGCATCCAACTATATATTTTAAGTCTATAAGACTAAATATAAGCACTCAAATAAATTTCTAAAGTGCCAAGAGAAATTAGTACTCGGATAAATTACCTACTATACCAAATAATATCTAGACAAGCGTGATTACAGTACTTATATTTGCAGTACTTATAACTTTCTTAAATTAGAGAACTCTCTCTATCATCCACCATGATAATGAAAATATCATTTTGCTTGGAGACGAAAATGAGTAAGTTGAGGATCGGTTTGGGATTACTCTAACTATCTTCGGAATGCTCTTTCATTCCCTTGTATAATATTCTATTTGGAAGACATGCAAGGACACTCTCTAGAATCAATATCCATAGTACTCTTCTTCTAAAGTCAACCAGTCAAATGGCTAACGGCCGAATGTCCCGATCGTAATGTTAAACAGATGCATTAGTTCCTAGACTTTATCAAAACTAGAAGTATAAATTTTTTGTTATTAACATCCCCGGTCTGTAAGGCTGTGGGATTAGAAAAGTTTTGGGTACAACTAAAATTTAAGAGTCAAAACTCAAAGATTAAAACTTCCGCATGAACATTAAAAATCTGAAATCAAGATTTCTGTGGTACTGATACTTTTTCAGCACCAACCGATCATTGATGAAAGAAAAATAAATGATAGAGTTATCATCTGAATTCCTAAGTTCTGCACTCTTTTTTCCTTCGCTCGGTTTTTGTTCCTATTGGGTTTTTTCGATAAGATTTTTGATGAGGCAGAGGCAAGGGTGAAAAATATAAAATCTTTCACTTTCCGGTCACATCACATTAAGTAACCAAAAAATGGGAGGACTATCTGTATTAGTAAAAAAATAGACTCACCACGTGGGTCTATTAAATGACGACATATGTCAGTAAAGTTATGAGAAAAATGATGAATGACATGTAAAGATGATATGTGAAACACCCTGGGGATCGAGCATACTCGTACCGTGCCTGATAGTCGCGGAACTAACCATCGTAAAATTGTCAGGATCAGTTACGGGAGAATAACTCATAATTACAAATGAGGAAAGAATCAATTAATCCCGGATTACATTGGATTTACCCTCATTATGCCATCAATTAGAAATCAATTAGGTAACGTACAATAAATGAAATAAACGATTGTAATGGTCTGACAAAGAATCAATTACGAGATTGACTCAATAAGTACGAGATTGACTCAACAGGCACGAGATTGACTCAATATGCACGAGATTGATTCAACAGGCACGGGATTGACTCATCAGTTATGGAATTGACTCATCAATTATGGAATTAACTCATCAGTTGCGGAATCAACTCATCCGTTACGAAATTCTAGCATTTACACAGCTGGTACAAGTCTTCCAAAAGTAATGGATGGATTGAGTAAATGCTCATAATGGACCCATAATTCAAGGAGAATAGTTACTTAGATTTAGCTATAAATAGACGCACTTTTATCATCATCAGGAAAATCTAACTTTCTTCTCGACAATTCTATATATTGTAATTTATAGCATCTTGCTCCCAAGCTAGCCATAGTTCGGCCCTTCAAGCTCTGTTCGACTCGTCATCCTATCAAGGATCATTCAATTAGAATTATTTCTTCTCTGCTTTATATTTATTAGGTTATCTGTCATTGAATTTATTTTTAACTTTTATATCACATTGTATTAATGAAAATTTATATCTTTCGGATCGAATCGATTGTTTGTAACCCGTCATATAAAATTTTTTACTTTAGCCTTGAAAATCATTTTTTGGATTAAACACTCTGCATCAGCCACCTTTATCACCGTCGACCACCATCACTCTAATATTTGGAGTGTGTCAAAAATTAATTTACGTGTCGTAAAAATATTTCTTTGGTTAAATTTTTGTTCAAAGTTAAAAACAATATCTTAATAATCGAAGATATTCCAAATTTAGACATCTTACTTTTAAAATAAAATCAAACAACTCCCTAATAAGAATCATGTTGCTAAAGTTAGGCGGATCCAACCCTACAATTACGGGTTTGGTCCTGACCTCAGTAAGTTGGTCCAAATTTTATACTATTTATTTTAAAAATTTTATTAAAAATATATAAATTATTAATTTAAAATTCAATACCTTGAAAGAATTAAAATTTCGAATCCATAAATGCTAAATTCTGACTTTGCCTCTAATAGAAGTATATCATAAAAAATGAAAGGTGAATAATACTTTCATAAAGCACAAGGGGAAAAACACTCTTCTTAGTTGGAGCAGAAAATACAAAAGAAGAATAAAATGTAGCAACGTCCCCCTTGAAAGATCTTTTGTTTTCTTATTAAATTTATAATTTGTCCACTGGTCGTTCTCGAGTAAACGCAAATACAAGAAATATAGATTAATGTCACGCAATAATAACAACCCAGTAAAATTCTATTAGCGGGGTTTGGTGATTACGCCCAACTATGCCTTATGAAAAGGACAATGCAGTCATTGCAAAGATAATCCGGTTTACAAGTCCGGAGTCGAATCCCACAGAGAACTAAGGTTTAGCTACAGCTGTTCACTATCACCAAGACGACAAGCTTGAACAATTCTTAACTTATAGATATTAAGATTCTTGTGTTTAAATAATTAACTAACAAATTAAAAAAAGTAAATTAACAACTAACGATACTGAGGGTTAGAGACAAGATTAAGGAGGTCTAGAGTTATGATTTTTTCAATTGTTGGAATCCTTCCCGCTATGTCTTCTATAATTTCGCTTAAGTATTCTCTACCGATCATGAGCACTCTTATTACCGTAAATCTCTCCCGAGTAATTACGACAATTTACTAGACGCACTCTCCCGAGCTACGCTAACTGGCTTTTAATAGAGCTCACTTTAGAACGCACCCAAGGCTTCGTTATCTCTAATCCCACCTTTAAACCCTCGATTATTGATCCCTCATATACTCTGGGAGTAGTGTTGTTCAACAATTACCTAAATATGCACTCTCTCCCGAGTTATGCATAATAAATAGGCACAACTAATTGAGAGCTCTTCTATTAAATACAACAAGAACGTAGTTGAACAAATAGAGAAAAGCTATGACTCAATTATATAAAAATATAACAAGAATTTATCCTACAAAAGGTTCTATCAAAACTCTAGATAACAAATTAGCTATTCATAATAGTATGTAAAACTACAATACTAAAAGTCATAACCAACAATGAAAAATAGGAAGAGGAAGGAAAAACTCGTAGAAGAATTCTCCGCCTTGCTCCCAATGTGTTCTTGCCTCCAAGAGTATTGTCTAACCCTAAAGTAGTGTCTCTTGCCTCCTTAGGTCTAATTTTTGTCCAAAATATGTCCCCTCTCTGTTCTTGGTCGGCCTCCTTGGTTTAATATAGGGTTTAGGGCATAAAATTCCATGTTTTGCACATAAGTCCCTGAAATTTCCACCTCCTGCTGCGGTTTTGCCACGGTAGCGGTGGAACCGTGGCCAACCATGCCCTCTGATTCTTCAGTTGTCCGCGACCATCTTCTACCGCGGTTCTGCCACGGTCGCGGTGGAAGCGCGGTTTTTCATCCTGTTCATATTGGAATTTGGAAAAACGTAAAACATGCAAGTTGTAGCCCTTTGAGTTAGCTTTCCAACCATATATTATGAAACCAAAATGGAGTTCTGAGCAAAAAGTTATATCCAATTTACTAGACGGTGAGCAATATGCCTCATCGAGTCTTCGTTTGTTCTCAACTATCAAATTTGACCTCCGAACATGATCCCGGCTTAATTCCTTGAGATTTTACTTAGACTTCAAAGCTTCAAATCACTTAAATGCATTTCATAACATCTATATAGCTCGAAATCACACCTACAAGGCATAAAAACCATAATTAGTGCAAAACACTAGCGATTAAAGCTCAAACTCAATTAAAGTGCAGTAAACTCGAGTGTGATAAGCGACTAAAATACGTAATTATCGCCTATCATCAACACCCCAAACTTAAGCCATTGCTCGTCCTCGAGAAATCAAACTATACTTTTTTTTATAGACACGACCTTTTTAAATAATTCTCCTAACGCAGCACACCAAGAGTAGTTAAAATAGACTAAGCACAAAAGCGTAACATCTTCACCTAAAGATTTGAATCACAAGTGCCACGCATTATTCACAACTCACCTACTTACTCTAACCTAGAGGTCACTGACATTACCTTTCCTTCATGAATCAAGTGCCCTCACATAACAAAAGAGAGTAGTTCCACACAATAAAATTTAAGAACACTTATGAACTCAAGATAGAAAGAATTCACTCACTCTCAGAAATAACATTCATATGCCACAAAAGATGCACCATAAGCTTGCCCGTAGTTTACTACTCCATTAATCGAGCTCATTCAATCTTGGATCAATTAGGACTTTATTTGGTTGTAATGTAGGCTATGGGACGGGTGGGATATATTTAGATATAAGAGTGACTACACCTCCCTAAGTATTTTAATACATACATTTTAACATTTAACCCTATACTTATGTCAAACCAAAATTTCACTTTCACATCAATGTAAATTACCCCATTCTTCTTTAAGCACACTTACGTCAAGAACCACCACTTATCAAGGAATTATTTTTTTTATTTTTTTTTCACAACAATCCAACTATATTTTTTTTTCAATTCAAGAGGCTCTTCCTTTTTTTTTCAAAATAGTGCACCTTTCTCCTTATTCAATTAGTTCCACTCAAAAGCCAAACCAACCACCCCACACTTTAACTTTTACAAAGTTCATAACATTCAAGTGCTCATGAGAGGTAAAAAGGTTCAAATAGATGGTTAATTCAAACAAATGGGTAGGGCTTGTAATGTGGTTGCCAAAGAAAAAGGATTATAGGCTCAAAGAGGTTAACTACGATACAGAATAATTAGGTGGGTAAAATATATATATATATATATATATATATATATATGGCTCAACAAGAATTGCCTATATCACTTCCAAGACTGAACAAAACT